>JAUIRJ010000250.1:0-28549 GCA_030555515.1 Acutogordius australiensis | reverse complement strand
CTCAAATTTTGATTTTTTGGACTTTTAAAAATTTTAAAGCTGAATGATGTCGGGGATCTCTATGGCTACTCTGAGGCCCGTAAGTGCCTATCCCCTTACTAAGATTGTTTAGGGGGCTAATTAAATATTTATTTTTTCAAAAAATGTTTTAGATATCTCATCGCGTGGTTGCCCTACGCTACAATATACTTTATTGGACTTCTAGGGTACGGAGACCTCATAACGCCATCGGGTCCTTATTCCCGCAGTATTTGCCAAAACTTCTTGCGTCTATAACCCTATAATTTACGCGTTCACACACATAAAATTCTCGTAAGGTACGTGTAAAAACAATTGGTTTTGAGGTTTCCCCCATACCTTTTCCCACTTAGGGGCGCCATACCCGTTAGGGCCTTGACTCTTTTAACCCGAGTAAAGCAATTTGCCGACGGGTTAAACAGTAAGATTTCGCTCGCACGTCGGCGACTACCTAGGTTTTTAGCCTAGGCTCTCACTTTAGGCACTCGTTTAGGCCTACTGCCTAAGCAGGCCACTCATAAGCTTCGAAGTGGTTACACATGTTATTTTTTCAAAGAAAAAAGCTACTGTGCATTGATTCGAACTCGCAACCTCCTGCTTCTAAGGCAGAAGGATCCTCTAATTTAGAGCTGTGCGTTTAACGTTGCCACATTAAAAATTCAATTTTACGTAAAAATTTGAAAATTTTATCAAAGTTTTTCAAAACCTTGTGTACAAAAATTTTTTTAATGCTAATATTAAAAAGATTAACGATATGTCAGAAGAAAATCCAAAATTTTAACATTTATACGAAAAACTGAATGAACTTTGCTGAAGCATTACAAATCGCCGCCAGATAAAGCATTAAAGGCATTTAAATTATTTTTAAAAAATGAAAAAGAAAAATTTAAAATCAACAATATTAGAATTTTATTAGTTTAAAATTAAATAAACTCCAGAAGCTCTTAAAAATATATTTTTAAATAGCTATGTTTAGAGTTAAGAAAATAATTTATTTGATGATTTAATAAATTACAATACTTTTTTGTTAGTTTTCAAAAATTTCGCCGTTTTGGTTTAAAGATTGGGAAGCACGAATTAGCGGCCATATAAATTGAAAATTATATATAAATTATATTTTTTAATTTAAGTTAAATTAAAATAATCTTCCTTACAATCTTTTACGGAAAAATATTGTTATTTGGATTTTATTTTTTTATCTAATTTTTTGCTAAAATATTTATCTGGTAAAAAAAAATAAAAACCTTATTTAAATAAATGTTATTTTAATTTTAAAAATAATAATAATAATTTGTTAAGCCATTGGCAAGAAGATAGGCAATTAGTTTTACCTTCCAAATACAATTAAAATAATTGAAATGATTAAAATTTTACAAATATCCTGTCATGTTTTGTGTTTTAGCAATTACAGTTGGTAAATATTTCAATTTTTAAGCTTTCATATTATTTCCTGATATTTGCCATATAACCTTTTCAATATAATTTCTATCACATATTAGATTCTAGTTGCAAAATTTCTACATCCAGCTAAATCTGTTAACGAAACGAAGAGAAGTTATAAGAAAATAATTAAATAAGAAATTAAACCATAAATTATTACAAATAAAATAAATTTTTAATATGTTATTTGACATTAATTAGATGGTAAGCACGCTAACTTTGTAAAATTTGATAAAACCATATTTTTTAATATTTGATATCAGACCATAAGATGCATTAATCAAGTTAATGTGCAAATTTTCTTGGCTCAAATTTATTTTTTGATAATATTAAATAATTTTTCGTTGATAAGAAAAGCATTTTTTTAATACGCATTTTTTAAAATCACCAATTTTAGCTTTAGATAATATATTTTTTGCTAATCATCATTCTATCATATATGTGTACAATTATTGTGATTTTTTGAACCTTTTATTAGGTAGTTTTAAATCTTTACTAACAACTTTAAAATCCTATAATGAAATCTCTTATTTGTCATGGAAATAATTATTAAAATTTGATAATTCTTGGAATGGGTGTTCCTTATTAAAGCAAATAATCCCTAATACTAACCTCATTCGGTAGCAAAATTCAAACCCGATTGGTTAGAAGCCTGAAACTGGGGCCAATAAAATCTAATAAGAGCCGTGTTCCAGAATATAATAAGTCGTTGTTGGGCCAATTTTCTTATTAGATAATAAATAAAATGGGCAATAAAGGACACTTAAAAATAATTAAATTGATAAAGCAGCCAAATATAAAAGCCCAAAAAACGAAAGTTCTGACAATGAAGACCCATGATGTCCCATATATACTCCTTCGTGTTTCTTTTCATTTTATTTTTTTTAGGTACCAAATGAAAAAATGCTCAACATTTGACCAAAATGACTAACTTTTTGTAAATAACAAAGGAAAAAAATAATTAAAAAAAATTCTTTGCATATTAAAATAAATCTAGTTATATATTTTATCATAATACAAAACAAAGGATTCATTTTTTATTAACATAAGGGTGTACAGAATATTTTACACCAAAGCCCAGGGACACATAATATTATCGGTCTGGATGTAAATCAAATTGTTAAGTTTGTTATAAAAAAAATAATTTTTAGTATTTTTTTTTTATCAAAAAAATTTATGTTTTTGGCTGGCATACAGAATGGTGGTTGGTTAGTAAACACCAGTAAATAAAATAAATATATTGTTAAGCAAATGGAATGGTATTTTTACATATTTTGATAATTTAAGTGCTTCTAAAATAAGTCAACTAATATCAAAACACGCCCGATTCTAGCTTTTACAATTTGGGGGGTAGGGGGGGGGGAGAATTTCGTGGGGGGCAGAAATTTTTTTTTAAAAAATATACATGTACACAATTATATCCATGTTCAAACTTTTTATTATTATGGCCTCACAAAGAGGAGACAAATATCAAAGATTTAAAAAAAATGTTAATGAAAATAGGAAACGCAAATCATATAAAAAATTAGAAAAATCATTCATAACACTTTTTTTGTAATTATTAAGTTTTTAGAAAAATCATTCATAACACTATTGAAATATTTTTTGCTAAATTTTTTAGATAATCATTTTTTATCAATATTACTTATTTTGAAAAGAGGCTATAATTTATTTATAACTAAAAGTAATAATAAAATTTATAAAGGGAATCTTAAGATTTTAAATGTATAATGGTAAAAAATTTATTATTAAAAGAATTAATAAATAAATCAATGTAATTAAAACACAGGTCAACAATTTTTTGAAAAACTGAGATTAAACCTGCCATCTTAGGGAATATCAAATCTTCCGTTTACCGTCCCTAAATCAAACTTAGTTAATTATGTATAAACATAGAAAATTTCAAAAAAAAAGGTCAAAAAAGCAAAAAAAATTAAGACAAAAATAAATTGAAATTTCTTTGCATATTTACAATAGTTTAATTCAAACTTGTGATAAAATTTTTCAAACCCGATGATAATTTGTGTCGTATTTAGGTTTAGACGTAAAATATTTTGTAATTAAATACCGATTTAAGAGCTTATTTCTCACTATTAGGGATTATAAGTTACCAGCAATTGTATGAATATTATTATATTTTATTTTTTAGGGTATACTTATATCAGTAATAGGTCAAAAACGGCTATTTTTTGTTATAGACGGATCTAAGGAGCCAAGAATAAAGAAAACAAAAAGTATATATGAGATTAGGCTATAATGGGGGTGCATTCTTTTATATTTATATAAAATTCACGTTTCTGACATTGATATTTGTTGACCTGTGAAATAAATACTTATTAATTTATCATTAATATTCAAATTATTATCAAATTTATAAGTAGAAAATAATAAAAATTAATAGAATTTTTAGGGGTTTTCTTTCATATATATAAAAAGTATAGTATTATATATATCAAAACAGTTAAATAAATCTGTAAATGTATTTGTATTACTTACTTGTTAGATTTTTATCAAACAATGGTGTATTAAATTAAAAGTTTTAAAATAATATTTTGCGTTGAAATTGATCATTAATTATTTTTAATAAATAAAATAATTTCTTATACGATAAATACAAAAAAATTAATTTATGATTAAAAATAATCAGAAACCTAAGCCATGTGACCTAAAAATATATAAAAAAAATTTATTTCTCTATTTTTATGTAATATTTGATAAAAAAAATGGCGTCATAGTGACCACACCACCGATGGGCAACAGATGGAGGGTGGCCCCAATTCACTTATTTCCTTGATTGCATCATGTTGAAAAACAGTTTTTGAATAAATCTTCAAATGTATTTTTATTTCTTAACTGTTTAATTTTTAACAAACAATGGTATATTAAATCAAAAGTTTTAGAACCATAAATCGTTTTGCATTGAAATTAATCATAAAATATTTTTAATAAATAAAATAATTTTGAAATGATAAATACACATTGGCGTAGGAGAGAGGGACCCCCCCCCCCCCCCCCCGCCCCCCACTAAACTAAAATACCAATTAAATATAAAATTAAATTACATTTAAAATATTTTTAAATATTTAATTTTAAAATCTCCCTTCCCCTTAAATTAAAATACTAGTTAAATGATTTTATTATATAAATTCATTACATAATTGTATCATCAATATAAAAATTTATTGCAAACATTATTTATAAAGGTCCTTAATAATAACTCAAATTTTAAAAAACAAATTGAAGTATAAATCATAAGAATCACTAGATTTCAAAATAAAACACTATGACACGACCGAAGGTCGTGCCCGCACAATGCCGCCAAAGGCGGAAAAATATTTTTTTGACCCCTCCCCCCCTTCCCAAAGCTTTACAACTTGCTACGCCTTTGTAAATACAAAAAAAATAAAATGATGATTATGAATATGGTCAAAAACCCCGACGCTTTGGCCCTGTGACCTGAAGATATAAAAAAAAATTTATTTTTTTATGTAATTTAAAAAATAACACAAGTGTCGTAGTGACCACACCACCGATGGGGCAACAATCGGGGTATGGTCCCGCATTCACTAACTTCCTTTAGTGCATCATGTTGAAAAATTTATGAAGGGAAGAAAAAATATCAAATAAATTTTTCCCTTCTCTTAAAATTTCAAGGCAATCTTCTACAACAAGATGCAATCGGTGGTTATAGCAGTGAAAATACGGGATATGGTGTCCGGCCATTTTGCTAAAAAAAACTTTAACACCACCTTTTTCCCCGGACATTACGTTTGCCTCATCATACCATTGTGCGATCAGTTCTTTGGTTCTAATTTATATTCATCAAAAAATTTTATAAGTGATGAATTAATTTTTGTGGAAGGGGGGGGGGGGGGTAAAATTTTTTTTAAGGCATTGCTCCTCCCCTCCCCAAAAAAAGAGGGTCTAGAATTGTGCCTGTATGAAAATTACATATTTGTAATTTAATTAAAATAATAATTTTTAATTATGTCATTGGCTGTTAATGATTAGCGTTTTATATTAAAATTTTGGGGACATGTTTTAACCTCTTTCATTTTTGAAAAAAAGGCACAAAAACAGATTTGAAATGTTTTGTGCTTTGTTAGAATTGGCAACTTGCCAAATAACCTCTTATATTTTTTTACAATGGATTTTTGTTAATATCTACAACCAGCTAAATCTTATAATATAACGAAACAAAGACTAGTTATAAAATAGTTAAACAAGTTACTAAACCTCAAAAAGTTAAACCATAACAAAATATATGTATGTTAGACTTTACACAAGCGGCAAGCACGCTAATGATTTGTTAAATATCATTAAACCCTCTTAAAGCTAACAAAAAGATATTTCTAAATAATATTGATGCATTATAATGTGCAAAGCAAATGAATTGTTTAATTTGTGTTAAATAAAACTTATTTTAAAGTAAATATGATTTTTCCGTTATATTGAAGGATGCTTTTACACGTTTAGCAAGATAAAATTAAATTATTATTTTCAAAATAAAGTTTGATCTAGAAGTTGCCTGAATAAAAAGTATAATTTGCTATCAAGTACATAATTAGTGGTTTAAGATAAAATAATTTTACATATTTATATTCTTTCTTACACCGCGATTAGCTCAACTTAAATTTTAAACATTATTAAAAATAGTATATATAATGGGTCAAATTCTGGTGACTTATTTCTTTAATATAAAACAAACAAAACTATCAAAATTTAGTCTAAATTCAATTCCTAAATTATGTGTAGAAATTAAAAATTTAAATGGGGTTTTTATTTACCCCAAATTGTCAATTCTAATTTAAAAACCATGAATTTTCCTTAATGTAAATTTTAATGTGATCCACTTATTCCTGTTTATATTATAAGTTTACTAATTAAATATAATGTTTGTTATATATATAAATTATAAAAATTGTATTTTTTAAAATCTTATTTTGAGGTGGCTTATAACAAAAAATTTTTATTTTAAGATATTTTTTTATGAGTATTTCTAAATTTTTTAACCAGCCTGAATGTGATTTAATCTATAATATTGGTATATTTATTTCAAACAAGAAAATGAAATTTGCAATACACATTATTTTTAACTTATCATAATTTGTAAACATCACAAATTTTTTTTAAATGCTAAAAAATTAAATATATAGCTATTTTAAACTTATAAAAGTTCAAATTGTAGTACGACCCCTTTCTAGCATAGTTTGATTTCACCTTACAATACGCAGTTTTATTATTTGTTCAAAAATTTTTTAATTGTAGTTGAAAAAATATATGAGCAAGAAATAATATTAAATTTGGGGGGATATATTGAAAAATTTTAATTCTGTTTACCGATGTATCTAAATTTGGATAATTTGTTAGTTAAATTAATGACTGAGATTACTGAAGTGATTATGCAAATTCAAAATACCCCCCCCCCCCCCCCCCCCCCCCACCCTAAAAAATATTTTAAAAGATATAGTATTAAACAAACATTAATTTTAAGTGTATTCACATTGTTTTAAATATAATTTACACCATACATTAATAATAACATATATTAATTGTTTAAGGTTATAAAGAACAAGTTTTTTATGAAATAAATAGCACATAGTTCTTAATTATAAGGTAATGGTTTATAATTTAAGTCGATATAACAGCATTTGCGTTACAAAATTCTCACCCCATTATTTGCGGCTGAGTGTGATATAGACTGCGGCTAAAAATTTCAAATTGTACAAAGAGTATTTTTTTATAAGAAAAAATTTAGGCGGCTAATATTAAAAAAGGAAAGTTAATTGGTTGTTTTAGGATATTCCACAAAAAAAGGTTAAAAAAAATTAAAAAAAGAGTTATATGCTAAGTTCATTCAATTTTTTTTAAAACCCGCAGCCATGGATATAGATTTTTTTACATAGTGCAAAATATAATAAACAGTATACATTAATGACATATTACAGTTCTTAATAAAGGCCATAATTTCTAAACAAAAGTTTATAGCTTTAAAATGTTGGTTCAAAATTCTTTCGTACGGACCCCGAGGTCGCATTTGCAATACAAATTCTTACTCTATTGCCTATAGCCTTTTTAAAAAACTTTATGTAACTGTCACAAGTGGTAAAATTTTTCTACCCTTTTTATATTTTTTATATGCATTGCTATGGTTTTACCTACATTTATACCCACATTTGTTTTTAGATCCATGTACCAACATATTTTTCTTTTAAAAAACGACGAGTATAAAAATTGTATTTTTTTAAATTGCCTATAGTTATTAAACGCTTTATAATTTAAAAATTCTTAAATTTTGCAAAAAATATATTTTTAGACTAGTTTTTGTGAATAAATGACAATGCAATTAAACAGCTGATCTAGCAAAATAATTTATTTTTTTTCTATATTTTTTATGAAATTTATTGTGCTTCTATATCTATTTCACATAATAATTCTTAAATCTTGTGGTAATAACATATTTTTTATTAATTAGGGAAAGGCGCAATATAAAAATATTAATATAACGATATTATTATTAACACACATTTTGTAATAATCTCCATTTTATAATTTATTTCATGGGCTACATTATGTCATTGTTTGTTTAATTAAATTTTGTTGATTTATCTATGTGAGTATTATATTACAGCCAGTATTAGTGCATGACCCATATACACAAATGTTTGATAAAATTTTGAGAATGTTAGTTAACTATTTAATAAAGCCTTGAGTCATTTATTTTTGTACTCAAAAACATATAACACTTGGCCAATATCTATGTTAACTAAAAATTTGCTATGGAAATGTTTTAATTTGGAATATTAAAAAAAAATAAACAATCTTTAAATTTAATATCATCTATAACTTCTATTTTTTTATGAAGTAGTGCAAAATAAAATTAAAGTGTATTAAAAAAGTGCCTTATCCAAACAACAATTCTTCTAACACCAGACAAAAACAATTAATATGGAAGTTTGGGTTTTTGTTAAATTGTGAAAACTGGCCTCTTTTGTAACTTTGGCTTATCTTAAAGGAAAATATTATTTTAAAAGTCGGTATTGCTTGCATTAACTGTAAAACATATTAGGTTAAAAATTACCATCAGGTATAATGATTTTTAAGAATTTATAAGGCTTAAAAATTAATGGGACAAACATTTTTAATAATCTAATCTTGGATTATTTTTTTGCTTTGTATAGTTAAAAGTGAGTTATAGTTAAATGATGGAAGCACAGTAAGACTAATTATTAAATAAAAGTTTTTTATTTTGGATTTGAGGAAGGAATATGATTATATTTTTAATTGTTTTTCATAAAAATTTATAAGACATGTTTTTTACATACATGAGTGATTTACAAAGAATAAGTTTATTATTGATTTATAAAATGTTCTTAATTATGTTTGTAACTTTGGAGAATCACAAGATTTAAATAATAATAATCTAATATAAAAATTGTAAGTAAAGGCTTTTTGGTTTTCACATTGAAACTAGTTCATGCCATCGTCACGTTAAAATGAATATTTAAATAATTTTAACAAGTGTTCCCCCTTCCCCCCCTTTACAAATGCTACAAACTGCGTTCAAAGTTTAGATTCCCGAACCATTTAGTATGGGTCAAGTGCAAGTTAATTAATTGTATGCCTCCAGATTTTTAGATAAATAAATAAGAGTAATTATTGGACATTTAGTATTTGACGTCAAGTTTTATTAAAGACTCTGTTAACTTGAGCTTAAACCGTTCAATCAGAATCTTTTTTTTATTTTGTGTAAAGCCATTTTTATAAGCTACAAGCATTTTAATGTTATTAGCTAAGTTTCTTCGTATTCCTTCTTTTTCATTTACTGTAACAAAATTTTTATCAATACAAGTATGTGCTCAATATAGTGCTGTCCCTACTCCTTTATAATTTTAATAAAATTTTAAAAATATATAAGGCCAGGTCAACCTTGAATATTGTAGCTATAGCTTCTAATTAGATACACACTCTGTATAATTACATAAGTATATCATAAAAATATTAGTTTTAAAGCGAAATTTTTTTGTTATTAATATAGCCGGAATTACAGATACGTTGCTTTTTACATTTTTTTTTCTTCAAAAAATACATAATTTATATATATTCTATATGATAATAATTACCTGTATTTTTTCCCATGATTAGTCATTCATAATGAAATAACTGTTTGTTTGTTTGTTTGTGCTTTTATGCGTACCGCAAAGGTTTTTGATCAAAATTATGTTTAGATCATTGATAACGCATTGTGCCGCCTTATACCTGTGGGTTATAATTAACATATATTTATTTAGTTAATTATTGATCCCGATATAAAATCATCCGAGACGTATTGAAACACAATTTTTAAAGGGTGAGGTTATACGATGATATTATGTATGAGCGATTTTTTATTTTTGAAATGTAAGCTTGAAGATAATTTTATTAGATTTTTTTTAATACTCGAAACAAAAAAAGAAGGTCAAATTCAAATTTGCAATTTTTTGGTATCACGAGGCTAGCTCACACTTGTAAAATTTAATTTTTAAGAAAATATATGTTGTGAAAAGTGTTTTTCAATCTCATCTCAAAGTATGATCATTATTTAACTAAGAAAACTCGTGCTTACTTCAATGAGGTGCCTGCTCATATATGTTTTTAGTGTTTTAATCTTCAAAATGAGCTCATCATTTGGACCACCTAAATAGTAATCTTTGCTCTAAATATTCGGTCAATATAGCCCTTACCCGGGAATTTGATTCAAAACGCTAAAACTGCATTTAAAATGGCGTTTTAGCCTTTTGAATTTGTTGTATAACGATTTTATACAGCAATTTGTTTAAATGATTCACATCCTGGACAGAACTGTAATTACATACATTGCAACCAAAATATAAAAGTTGTTTGTTAGATGACTTTTGAGATAACAGACATCTGGGAAGGAAAGGGCATCTCAGCTCCATTAAGTCTTTGTTTTCTTGTGTGTACTTCTTTAGCAAAACCACAAACTTTTCTGCATTCTTTTATAACAACTCCAACTCATTAGGAGTTCAAAAATTTGGCCCCTCATTTGCACCCTTTTCATTTTTATCTATCTTTCTCCTTACATATGCGAACAGTGCTGAGAGATGGATGAGCTTTACTCATCACGTCAACCTTTAAGGATATGGCCACATTCGTTTTCGAAAAATATGTTTTGTCAATTTTTAGATCCTTAGGATTAAAAAAAATCTTTACATTACAGCTTGATAGATATGTCACAATGTTGGAAAATATGAAACGTCTGTCTATGATAGCGGTCAAAAAGTGTTGTTGACGATGCTCTATTTCCTTCGACATCGTTCGTATGGAATAGCATTTTTTTGTCGTTTTTTTAACATTTTTTTCCAATATCGTGCATGGCCACTCCTTGTCTATTGTAGAACATTTTATTTCATTGTCCAACATGAGTCATTTAAAGATTTTGCCTTTAGGTCTTTTGAAAATGTAATTATCATATCGGTGTGAACCCTCTTGCGCACTATATGTATTCGCGGCATTGAAATTAAGAACTTTAGACTACTTTTTTTTACACTTGAAAAAGTAAAAATTTTACGATTTTTTTTTGTATGAAGGCTATACCGCCACAAAAAACTTTATAGTTTAATCGGTCGGCTCGCTAGATTACAAATTAAACATTTCATATAACTTTGCGCATAGGGTTGCATCCAAAATAAGGAAATATATTTATATTTATTTGAATTAAAGTTTAAGATATGCTGTACCATTGCCCGCCCAAATTTTTTTTTCAAATAAGGTTTTATTCAAACATTAATTATTTTCGGCCCGACCTCTAAATTGCCAATAGAGACCAGATATTTTGTCATTAAAAGCTATTAATTTTTTGGTACAAATCAATTATCAATCAAAAACATATCCAAAATAATACCTTTATCAATTTTACAGTAGATATTGGAAGAAATTTTAAAGTCAATAATTAAATTTTTGTTATCAAGTTTTTTCATAATCTTTTATTTAAAAAGTGTTAACGTAAAAATGTTTAATTAATATTATATTTAGATTGACAACCTTTTATAAAAATATTTTTTATATCAAAATTTATAAGTTTTTTTACTAGATATTTTAGCCCCCTTGTGTAAAAATTCTGAATTCCTTCTTATTTTATAAAGCCTGGCTAAAGCTCATTGCGGTTCCAGTGTTACTTCCATCAAAGTGGGCTTTAATGTGTTCAACAAAATTCGAGGCACATAATTTTGTTTAAGCTATCACCAACTTTATATAATTTGATCAAATAAACATCAAAAAAATTTATAATTCTAAAAAAATATGAAAAATTATAATAATTTTCTTTTATTTTTTAAGAATATCAATAAATAAGGCATTGACATGAGTTGCAGGACAGTGTTATAATAGCAATCGATCTGTTAATTAAGGCAATACTTTTTATATTTTATATAAAAAAAATGTTGGTTGAAAGCGTTGGACAGCATTTAACGCTGTTAAAATAATTAAAAAGTATAATTTTCGTAAAACAAAACTCTTTACTTGGGTACTTTTATTATGTTTAGCCGTTTATCTACAATAAGGTCGTTTGATAAAAAGTAAATGTTGAATTCATGGGTAATTAAATTTTTCAGCTTTTTAAATTACCTCACAGTATATTATTGAATTTGGAGATGGATGGTGTTTAAACCTAATCCATTTGACCAAACTTAAAATTGATTAATTTTTGTTTTAAATTATTTTTTGGACGGTTTTTTATCGATATATACTTAATCTGAAAAGTTTATGTTTGAAAGAGGCCCTATTTCAGGCTAGACGGTATAATTACCCGTCATATTGATTTCAAGTTTTTTCTTAGCTGGGCATCCATCCCACACCCTGCCTTAATTTCTTATTAAAGGGCGGCAAAATTATTGATATAAACTAAATCTGGATCTTACAAACAATTTTTATAGCAAATCTATTGTTCAACGTTTAAGTAAATCACGACAGAGTCAATCAAACTTAAGATTCTAATGTATTATTTAAAATACATAGATTGATATATAATGAAATTTCCTATTCATCTTCTGTTAACGAGTTTATCATCAAATTCAAACTTTTTTATTTTCAAAAATATTTAAATCCGACTATAGACAACATTTCCACTGAAATGAATTATAAGCTTACGGCCAGCTATTATCATTGTCATGTCACGAATATTATCTTTCGTGCAGAAATGGAGATTTATGGTTATCAATGCTCTGGGAGACTCTTAAAAAATAAATGACGCTTTTTAACCTGATAACCTAAAGGTGGGAGTGGCATACATTTGAAATACTACTGGCTAGTAATATCTAAAAATTATGAATAGAAAAACCTGTCGTGTTTAACACTTTTAATACCTGGATGATACATATTTAAAAATATTATATAAAATGGTTTCGCTTAAGGTCCATATATAAACGCAAGATTTAACTAAACATGAATCTTTAATTTGACTTAAATCTATAGAATTTTATATTATCCTTAGTTTAGGATTTGGCTAAGTTAACGCTTAAAATTTGGTTTGGGAGTTAGCTTAAAGTTAGATTAAAATTGGGTCACATTTACCTTAGGCTTAAGTTCTAAAAACGGCTAAGAAGGCATGATGATTTTTGATTATTAACGTGCTCAATTGTCTCATTTTTGAGAACCAAATGTTTTTTGTAACATTTAAAAGGCGTTTTATAAAGGGCCAGTTTATTTGGTGTTTGAAGGATTACCATTTTTCACTTGAAAGAAGTGGAAAGCGGAGGTATAAGTAGTATTCATAAGAGATTTTTAGACATCTCTTTAACATATTTAAAGATTTACTTATATACGCTTCTCTTATAATCTTGTCAGCCAACAAAATTTCCGTTTAAAATTTAAAGGTTAAATATCGGGGTTTACCTAGTTATTACAATATAAATCAGCCTAAGGCTCATCATATTACATGACATATGTAAGTTAAGTTTAAAGCTTGTACTAGCTGTCACCTATTGTTCCCCAACTACCTTGTTACTACAAAATTGTGCATCTTCCTGATATATAACTAAATCCATACAACAATTAAGTTGTTTGACTTTGAACAAATATTGTAAATAAGGTTGTCATATATTACAACATATATAATTTGAAAGGTTAATAGGTTTGTTTGTATTCACATTCTCATTTGGTTTAAACACATCAATTCGGAATTTTAAAATAAAAGTGTCAATTTAATAAATTTTATTTAGTAAATATGTCATAAATATACTTCTATATACTAGAGTCTGCTCAGTTGCTTGACAATGCATCATTATCACCATATTTAAACGACAATCATTACAAATATCGAATTGACGAAAAGCAGACGATATTTTTTCCTACCGGCAATCTGCGCAATCACGAATATATACGTACACTACTACACGAAATTTTCAATTTCTCTTCTAACAAAACGTATGAAAATGTTCAAATTACTATTCAGGTAAATATATATCATACAATAATGTATAATAGGTTGCCAGCTCAGCTAAGGTAATAAAAATGTAATCTATATTTACCTGGTTAGCTTATAAAGTTATATCTTCCGTCGATATCAACATATTGAAGCAATATACTTTAGTTAAGGTATAGTGATCTCAATCTTAACATATTTTCCAAATTTAGGTGACAACTTATTTGAATACGGCTTACTATTTACCTTTTGATAATAATGTTTTCAATAAAGGGTTCTTGGTTGCAATTAGAAGCTTAGACTTTTAGCTTTTGCAAAATTTTGTACGCTGAACAATATTAGCTTACTAATACAAGTCTTTGATTTGAAACACATTGAAATATATTTAGGTCGCATATTAATTAAAGTTTTTGGCAGATAAATTTAAGAGTTAAAAAATTGAGACATATTTTAGAACGGTAATTCCTCAAAATTTTATTTGTTAATATTTCTTTCTGAGAACTTAAATTAAATTTTATTACGTTAAAATGGTTGCTAAATATTGAACTTAAAATGGAACTGGAAAAAAAGGTTTTTCAGATTTGCAATTATTCAAAAAAATCAAAATAGCCCGTATTCGCATTGCGACATACTTTTTTAACATCATTATTACATTTTTTTATCGCTGCACCGGTAATTACAATTTCCTTTATAAATTTAGTCCACCATAAATTATGCTCTTGTGGATAGTTAAAACAAAACCACAACATTTCTTACATATTTTACATCTTTATCTTATCGATAAGTGCTGATCTTGCACCATTTTCTATTTAAACTCCAATAAATTACTTTTACTTATATATATATGTAATAAATATTTTTGTTTTAATAATTCATAGCTCTCAAAAACATTAGATTGTACTTTTGCCTTTTTATAAAATGAGTCTACTTCATTAGTTATGTCAATTTTGTTCCGTTTGTTTTATTGCCACAAGAACAATTTATATTGGCTCGACACAAATGTGTACCCATAACCTGTCCCCTTATCTAATCTTTAAGTTTGAATAAAGAATAATGATATATAGGCACTTGTTAAGATAAATAAATACAGTTTACAAAAAAATTACTAATATTTTATTCATTTTTTAACCTTTTTGAATTTAATTTTTAAAAAAGAACTTATAGGCTGTTTGAAAATTTAATATTATAAATTTTTAAACTTAATCCACATGGTTTATATTTTTAATTTTACAAAATATAGTCAACAAACAAAACAGCTACAAAAAGCACTTTTAAGGCATCGTTTATAATTCGTCTCAAAGCATGTGATCAATCTCAAATTTGTCACGTGGTTGACATCGATTTAACCCCAACTCGATCGTAATATTATAATTAAATTATAAATTATTTACCCTATATGACGCAAAATGAAAGTTCTGAAATTTAAAACAGTAAATATATCCAGGTGACTGCATAATATTGTCAACAAAATTTAAACAACCTTAAGCATCATTTATGGCAACTATCGTTTTTGGTCAAGTTTTTGGTGCTTATTACGAATATGAAATCAGAATTTTAGCCAATGCCTCAGATTTTTAGTTATTTGGGAGATTCTATCTTTGGGTTATTTTGGGCCTCTAAAAATACATTGATTACGGAAACATTCATTAACGTAAGGTGTTTAAATTTTTTTTATAATATTTGATTTTTTTATTTTTTTAATTTTATAAAATTAGATATTTTCGTCATAATCGATGATATTAAATAATTTAAAAGTAAACTGCTAATAACTTTAAGCTATAACCCTTTTTAGATACGGTTTTTATAAGGAATCTGAATATACCAATGGATTTTTTAAAAATTAATAAAAATTTTTGTAAATTTTACTTCTGAACTATATAGAGGCATTGGAAAATAAACTAAACCCGATATCATTGCATGAAAATACTTTACAAAACTACCCTCAAAAAATCGTTAATGTTGTTTTTCTTGTTGTCCAGTGTATCATAGCTTTAACATTTTTATTAATGTGGAATTAATAAAATTTTACATATTTTAATTTCGTTTTATTATACAAAAACATTTTAGTTATCATTTGTTAATAAGAAACTTTGTATACCTATTTTTTGACATTATTTTTCATATAAAGAGATGTGTATATAATTTTTATCACTTTAAACCTTATAAACTTCAAGAAAATTTTATAAAAAATTTGAATCGGGAGTTGAACGTTTTTATTTATAGGAAAGATTTTAATGTAGTTGTATATATTTATCTATGTTTTTTTGAATAAAAATATTAAAGTGCAATTAAATGTAAATTTTATGAGATATATATTGCAAATATAATTAAAAAATTAATTAAAATAGGGATTTGCAAATATTTTTACTTTGGGCTTTTTAAACTTTACAAAATAATTGTAAAAAATTGTTATATATATTCCGAATTTTCCCACGATTATACTTTACTACCACCTTCTTAAACGTTTAATATATATAATTAATATAACTTGATATAACATTTAAACATTTATTGGTTAAAAAAAACACCACATTTGAATTTTGTTTAAGTGGTTAAAACTTTATTAATGTTTTCTTTATCCCTACCTAAATTTTGCATACTCTATTTAATAACATATGGAAAAATTATGAACCACTCCGTTGAAATATTATAAATAAATGACCCCTTGACCCTATTTCATAAGAATTTGGTCCAATTAAAATTATGCAAAACAACATATTTATACACACAAAACTAATTAGCTTACTATAAATTAATTTAATTTGTATAAATTAATTGAACTAATATAATAAATTGTTTTTATAATAACTACTATATTAAAATAAGTTGAGAGTTTTATTTTATATAAATTAAATTTTAAAATATTCCGTCATTTTATATTTTTTCTAATCGAATTTTAATTTTTTATTTAGGCTTTATCATGGATGTTGATCATAAAAAGTAATAAATCATTGTTTTGAAAAAAAAATAATTTTTTTACATCATTTAACAGAGATTGGTTAGCTCCAACTTATCGAGAGACGATATTCAATTCGAATGACTCAACCTACGATTCGGTAAAACATTATGATCAAGCTAACGAATCACAAATTTATACACATTCCAACGTACCCTGATTTACTCATAAATTTCAACTCTTTTTTTTTAAATTTTTTTATAAAATTGTAGTTAATAAAATCAAAAAGGTTACAATTATTTTTAATCTTTCGCCCTCCTTTTTTCCACCAATTTACCACCAAATGTTTATGCCCATATAGCATTTAAACACTGTCAATTATACATTAAACGATTCTCACATTGTATTTTAGAAAATTATTTGTTACATATATGTATTATGTAAATATTTTCCTGATATTTAGAATTCTCAGCGAAAGTCAAATTTGATTAATACCGATTGCTTTTACAATGGAGGTCTTCTCGGTTATCCCAAATCCTGGGCCATTTTAGATGATTGTGAACTCTCGAATCATTTTAGGTTATTTATTAGCCCCAATTACGATTCAGAACAAACAAAAAGCATTAGTTTTTATGCAAAAAATTATCATTCGCTAACATGTTTAGAAGATTTAAATCTAGGAGTTATAATCAGCTACGATTTAAAAAAAAAGCTTCTGAATTATTTTATTTTGGAAAACATTATATACCAAACCTATAGTTATAATTTTTTTAATTAATTACTGATGCAAACAAATAGGGATTTGTTTGACAAAGATTTTTTTGAGTAAAAAATTTTTAGGATTTAAATTGAAAATTTATATTACCTCTGATGTGTTTGTGCTTGCAGATTTTTTTTACCAAATTTTTAAATTTTATCATTATTGCTTCTTGTAATTATCAATTAATAATTAATGCATATAATTCATTAGCGGTTACCTCTTTGATGGATACCAGCAGTATTACATTGAGCCATCTTTTAACAAAAATTATGTCACAAACTCAAATAACCAAATATTTGGATATATCACCGATAGTCCTTCCTCAATACACCATAAAATGTGGCCCGTTGAGGAAGCGGTTAAAATTTATAGTCAATCACACGATAGATCAAAGATTAATCGCGTTTGCGGTAAATTTATTTTTACACTATTATTATTACGAAATATTGTTGCTTTCATAATTAAACGTTATAATCGCTACTGTAAAAATTTTCATTGATATATATTGTTTCTTTTTTTTAATATAATTTTAATATTGCTGACATTATTCCTCTTTTACAGCATGGTAAATTTTTGGGACTTAATATTATAAACTAAACCTGCTATTTTTTTCAACGCCTTTTAATCAGTAATATAGCCAAGCTATTAAAAAAACATTATTTTTTTTTCTAACCAAAAATCATGTCGTATTTGGTGCAAATTTTGTATTATTTTAATGTTTACGTGAGAGCGCTTGATATAATTATATTTTGTTTCTCGGTATGTTAGATAAATAAGAGAAGTTATATATTTCAATAAAAATTATTTTTTTTGCTTTAATTAGGAATTTTAAGGTATTAGAAAAACTCAATTTTGCCAAAGCATTTTGTATAATATTGTCAGCGTCCGAACCTTATAATTCGCCTGTAAAATTTTTTTTGACTTGACCTCAAGATACCCTAAAAAAATTTAAGAATTTTTCTTTCATATAAAGGTTTTTTGTAACTTATATTCATCATCACAAATAAAAAATATTTCATTAGTTTATTAAGCTCAAATCAGCATTTGGATAAAAAATATCTCGCTCTAAACTTTAATACGACACGAATCGGTTTGAAATTATTATTTGAAGTTTAAATTTAACAGTTTAGCTGTTGTTAAAATGCAAAATGGAAGTTCAATTTATTTTTGTTTCTGAATCTTTTTTTGTTTTTTTTTCTAAAAATTTTTATGTTTAAAGCTGACAAACTAAGTTTGATTAGAAAAAACGGAATAAATTTGAAAATCCACTAGATGGTTGGTTTGTTTTTTGTAGTTAACTTAAAACTCTCAAAAATTTGTACTGTTACGCCCAAAACTTATTTTCGCAGGCAAAATATTGCCTAGTTGAGCTCGGCGTAAACTTTTATATCACCAAATTTTATATCAAACAAATTAAATTTCAAGAGCAGTAATTTTGGTTAGATTGTGAAATTTAATTAGTAAAAAGAGTTTCCAAAATATTCCTTTTTCACCTTATTATGTTAAGTTAATATAACACTTTAATAGTGTTAGGTGTATCAATTTTACAGGCCTACGTTTTAAGCAATTGACTATTATATATAAAATACTTTTTAATAACAGATTTATTTTATTTATTAAATAATTTAAGAAAATTAGATGTTTGTTGCTCATTAAAAAACATATATAGCAATTTAATAACCATTATAATATATTGTTAAAAATATATTTTAATTTAATTCTCAAGCTTGTAAAACATGACTATTGAACCTGTTTGACCTAATAAATTTGGTCACCGCATATTAAAGTAGGACTAAGTTAATTATAATTTTATTTATTATATATAATGTGGTTTTAATAAAAAATACTTAATTTTAAACTTGATCCAATTAAAATAAGTTAATATATTTTTTTTATAAAAATAATAAATAAATAAATTATTTCTAAAATTTTATATTTATGACCGATTGCCAACATTAATCGGTTAAAATCTAATCGATTAAAATTCAAAAATATTTGCATGCAAAATTTTTTAGCTGATTTAGGCAATGCCGAGGTTTTTAAGTTTTGATTTCCATCAATTGGACTTGTGAATCCTCTGCCAGCAAAATAAAGGCTTTGTAAAGTTCAAAACAATAAACAGGCGTGAATTATCCTTGAGATTGTATTAGCATTTAAATTATTTTTTTAAATTTTATTTTGTTTTACCATTTTTATATATTTCACATTATTATTCTAACATTAAAAAAAACGAATGGACTTAAATATATTTGGATTATCACAATCTGGCCCCCAATGTAAACTGCTTGATTTAGGTTTCCCCGGCAATTTTCATTATACAAAACAATACGGTTTGCCCTTTTGATGGGCTATTTAAACAATTTTTTATGCAATGAATCATAGAAATTTTTGAGTTAGGGCACTGTTTTAATCTTATAAACTGATTCTTTTTTTTAATATAAATAGATATTTCCAATCATAACGATCATCAATTGTCATCAAAACATTTTATCCAAGGTAATAATATACCTAACTCCATAGACTTGCAAAATACTGGCTTGGGTATATCACAAACCACAAATAATTACAAAATCCGTAAAAAACGAGATTTATTATTGCCCGAATATCAAGGCCATTCACCTCTCGTCATTGAACTTTACGTTGTAAATGATTATGCCCAGGTTTTTCTTCCACCATAGTTATTTCTAATTCGTTAAGTCTAATGTAGAATTTTACAAATTACACTGGTCGACAAATTTCGACTTTTTGTCGGCGACCAGTTACAAACACATATAATTTAAAAGAGTTTTTTGTGCTGATTCCAAATATCTTTTCCATTTTTTTCGAATAGGTCTAATTTTTTAATTAGAAGCGGTCAAAATCTTCAAAAACCTTAATATATGTCATTTTCAAAGCAAATTTAACACCCTAAAATCCAAAAATTTTTAATAAAAAAAATGTAATTCTATAGGAAATGGCTTAAATAATATATTCGAATTAAAAAAACTGGGAAAAATTAATTAGTTAAGCAATTATTTAATTTTTAAGAAAAATTATATATGGCAAAATTGGCGCCTTTAAGTCTATCTCTTAAAATCCTTTTTAATGGTCCATGGGAATTTAATTTTTAATGTTATTTGCTTCAAATCCATAAAAAAGGTTTAGATAATTTATTTTAAGCTATTGGGAATATTTGATTATAATTATCTCCTTTATAAATCACTTGCTTACAAATAAATTTATGTAAAAAAAGTTCTGGTAAAAGTTTATAAGTAATCGAGGACATTATGATAGGGGCAACTATATATTGAACAATCTCAATTGGGTAAAGTAAGTCTAATTAACCTCTAGAGTGAATTTAAATTAAAAATAAGCTTACCAAAAATCTTTGAAGAGGTTTCTAAGCGTTAGACTTTATGGCGCCAAATACGCCTAATTCATTTTTTCTTAAAAATTAAATAATTGCTTAAATAATAAGATTTTTTAAATTTTTTTGATTTAATTTAATTATTTAAGAATTTTCCTATAAAATTACAAGCTTTTTGTCCAATTTTTTTGAATTTAAGGGCACTATATTTGCTTTTGAAAATGACACATATTGGAGTTTTTGCTGACTTTAAACGATTATAGTTAAAAAACTAGACCTATTCGGAAAAAATGGAAAAGATATTTGAAATCAGCTTAAAAAACACTTCTAAAATATACGTTTTTCTAATTGGTCGCCATTTTTTGTCGACCAGTGTTATATAACATTTTTATAATTATTTTATATGTTGTTAAATAATTAACTTATTTGTTTTTAGTTTGTTAAATGGGGCAAAGATGAACGCAAAGTCATTCTCAGGACCTTACAAATTTCACACATATTAAATGCAGTAAATTTATATATACTTATTTTTTATTGTGATGAATTTTTTTTTATATATTTTGTATATTTTTTTTAAATTTTATTAGCTTATAATTAATATATCTATGAAGCTTTAATTTTTTGTCAATATTATTGAGTGCATTAATTTTGATATTTAAAATGGTCTAAAAAATTCTTTACCCATTGATGCATTTTTTTATAATTAAATAGCATAAGTTTTATTTTTATAAGTTTCAATTTGTTGATACAATTTTTTACACAATTGATTTTTCCAGAGATATATGTAACTTGTAATTAGATACACAGATGCATATTGTCATTATAACATGTTTAGCCAATTTAACTCTTTTGTATAAATTCTTTAAATTGCAAATTATATCATACGTTAAAACGATAGAACGTTAAAATTTTAATTAGTATAAATTTAGACTATAGATATATTAAATTTTTATACCCATAAAATTAATGATAAAATTAAATTCATTTTTTTTTAAATTTTTTGTGTCGTAAAACAGCTTTTATAATTTTGCATAGAGCAGGCTAAATCACATATACCGGACGGAAAAAATTTAATAAAAGTTAATGATAATAATAAAATTGCTTAACTTAATTCGTTCTCCTAAGTTATATTTGTAGATCAAATTAAAAATTTTATAACAGATATTTAAACAACTTAACATATTGGTTGCCCTGGTCGGTACCGAAGTTTGGACATCAGGGGACAGGATTAAAATGTCAACGGACGGAGATGCGACGTTGAAGGCTTTTAATAAATACCGTCAAACGAGCATATTAAAAGCCGTCCCTCATGACAATGCACAATTACTAACGTAACTATTGCAAACACTTTAATTTAAATTTGTATTGCTTATTTTATCAAATTATTTAATTTAGTTCCTAGCATAAGTTTTATAAACTAATAGCTTTTAGGATATTAATTTGTTTTTTATATGCTAGAAATAAGTTTAGAATAATCATAATTTTGTAAAGCGCATAACGAAGCTCTATTTATAGCGCCAAATACTTTGATGGAGGTGTAATTGGAAAAGCGATCAAAAGACAAATTTGCGCTTATAGTGATTCAACTGGCGTTGCTATGGTTCATTTTTTTTTAAATTATCTCACATATAATTATAATTTTTCTTTTTAATAGCGTTACGTTATAAATATTTTTATTTTTTTTATACCCATTTGCTGTAATGTTATATGCATAACTTAAGATGTATTTGTATTTATTTGTTTTTATAATAGGTTATACCTTTAAACGTCTTTGCGATCACAAAGAATAATATATATAGATATTATTAGAGCATAGGTACTAAAAAAGTATTTTGTTATAAGACGTAGGTTCAACTTATTTTTTAAATAAAAAATTCACGCGTGGTGTTATTTGACAGTTTACGACCGTAATTAATTTTCTTTTTATTACAATTTTTATTACATAAATTAATCATACCTTATTTGTGGAATAGGATCATAACATGTTAGTCGGTCCTGTTGCTTCAACAATGGCTCACGAATTGGGCCATAGCTTGGGTATGGACCACGATACCGAAATCTGTGAATGTGCCGATAAGGTTTGCGTCATGACCCCCGCTTCTGGGTATAATTATATTTAAGAAATTGGTGTTGTAATGGTTGTTTTGGGCCCATAGATTTTGTTTTATATAAGCAGAGCTAATGTGATTTTGCTTCATTCTTGAAATTGCTTTATTAAATTTAAAATAGTAATTACCAGTTCATCTTTATTTTCATTTTTGTAATATTTTAATGACGTGGGTATGTAAAAATAACTTCTCAATACAATTGGACCTTTATGGCCAACGTTCGCCTACATTTCACCCTTCCTTTTATCGTATTCTCTCTACCGATTTTACCTGATTGTCTTATATTCCTTTTTAATATGTATTTTGTATAACCGTAAATTACATTTAAATTAATGTGTACTAGTTTATGATTCATCCAAAAAAAATTTTTAATGTATGAAATACACCTTATTTTCAGTGCTTTCCTTGCTCTCAAATGGTCTTCATGTTCGCTCCAATACCTAAGTTATTCTATAGCCAGGGGGATGGATACTTGCTTGCAAAACGTACCCGCCAAAGTTCTTGATACTCCCACTTGTGGAAATATGTTCCTTGAACCGGGGGAAGAATGTGATTGTGGACCGGCTCAAGTAACTTGTCATCTTTGGCTTATTTAATATTAGTTACACTATAATCTTTATGTATCTTTTATTTTTTTTGCTTTTTTTAAGGATGGTTTATAATCGGATTTTGTTTTGTGTTTATACCTTATTTAGTATTGCCAAAATAAATGTTGTAATGCCGCTACTTGCAAACTGTCCGTTAACTCGACGTGCGCAACCGGTTCCTGCTGTAATTTCTTTACTTGTCAAGTAATAAGCAATATAAATCTAGTTCGTTTTTAATCTTTTCCTAATACTATGTTTACATAGATGCATTATTTACATTTAATAGTTACAAAAACTACCTACCTAATTTTTTTTATCAAAATTTAAATATATATTCTCTTGTTAAAAACATATGTTAAGCTATATGGCTTTATTTGGTGAAAATTAAAAAAGTCGTTGCTAAATTATTTTTAACCCTTAAATTTTTTTTTGTTTGCTTTGATAAATCAGTTACACTGGACAATAAAAAAAACAACAACAATTTTTTGAGGGTTTTGTAAAGAATTTTTTTGCGATAACGATCTCGGGTTTAATTTTTTATCCAATACCTCCAATTTATTTTTAAACCTGGTCTAAAGTTCAGAAAAAAATTCATAAATTTTTTTAACTATTAATTTTCCAAAAGCTATTGGCATATTCAGATTTCTTATAAAAAAACACCTAAAAAAGGTTAAGTTGTTTTGGATCAAAATATTGATTTAACGAAAACCACTAATTTTATGAAAATAAAAAAAATAAAATATTTTTAAAAAAATTCAACCCACGTTAATATTGTTTTCGTTATCTAAATATATTTTTAAACTTTTGTTACTAGCCATAGGTTTTATGATAAGGAAGCCCAAAATACCCCAAAAATTAAAAAAATCTCAACTTTGACACAGAATAACTAAAATGAGGCATTGGCTTAAAATTCTAATTTCATGTTCGTGATCAACGCCAAAAACTTGACCAAAAATTATAGTTGCCATAAATGATGCTTACGGTCGTCCAAATTTTGTTGATTGTTATGATCCTTATGATTTAATATATAATATTTTGTTTTAAAAAAAATCTTTTATTTATATACGCATATTTTGCAGGTGAGGCCTCGCGCAAGCATATGTCGACCTGCAGTTGGGGCTTGTGATTTACCCGAATATTGCAATGGTAAGAGTGAATTCTGTCCAACCGACTATAAAGTCCAGGATGGGACACCTTGCCCTACGCGATCGCAGTATGCTAAAATATATGGTGGGGAGTCGGGAGAGGCTGCTTCAAGCTTAAAAAGTATAGAAACTGTTGGAACCTGCCGGTTCATTACTTAATATAATAATAATTTTTAATAATTAATAATTATCTCAAAATACATTTATATATACTAGAAAAAAATAAAAATAATAATAATTCTTTTTGTGCATATATAAAAGAAAAAGGAAGCAGGGAGTTAAAGGTTGTAATATCAGATATTTTATTAATGCAATTATTATTATATTAAGTAATGAACCGGCAGGTTCCAACAGTTTCTATACTTTAAGCTTGAAGCAGCCTCTCCCGACTCCCCACCATATATTTTAGCATACTGCGATCGCGTAGAGCAAGGTGTCCCATCCTGGACTTTATAGTCGGTTGGACAGAATTCACTCTTACCATTGCAATATTCGGGTAATTCACAAAGCCCCAACTGCAGGTCGACCATATGCTTGCGCGAGGCCTCACCTGCAAAATATGCGTATATAAATAAAAGATTTTTTTTAAAAACAAAAATATTATATATTAAATCATAAGGATCATAACAATCAACAAAATTTGGACGACCGTAAGCATTCTCATTTATGGCAACTATATTTTTGGTCAAGTTTTTGGCGTTGATCACGAATATGAAATTAGAATTTTAAGCCAATGCCTCATTTTAGTTATTCTGTGTCAAAGTTGAGATTTTTTTAATTTTTTGGGGTATTTTGGGCTTCCTTATCATAAAACCTATGGCTAGTAACAAAAGTTTAAAAATATATTTAGATAACGAAAACAATATTAACGTGGGTTGAATTTTTAAAACATATTTTATTTTTTTTATTTTCATAAAATTAGTGGTTTTCGTTAAATCTAATTTTTTGATCCAAAAAAAATTAACCTTTGACTTTAGGTGTTTTTTTATAAGAAATCTGAATATGCCAATAGCTTTTGGAAAATTAATAGTTAAAAAAAATTTGTGAATTTTTTTCTGAACTTTAGACCAGGTTTAAAAATAAATTGGAGGTATTGGAGAAAAAATTAAACCCGAGATCGTTATCACAAAAAAATTCTTTACAAAACCCTCAAAAAAATGTTGTTGTTTTTTTTATTGTCCAGTGTAACTGATTTATCAAAGCAAACAAAAAAAATTTAAGGGTTAAAAAATAATCTAGCAACGACTTTTTTAATTTTCACCAAATAAAGCCATATAGCTTAACATATGTTTTTAACAAGAGAATATATATTTAAATTTTGATAAAAGAAATTAGGTAGGTAGTTTTTGTAACTATTAAATGTAAATAATGCATCTATGTAAACATAGTATTAGGAAAAGAATTAAAAACGAACTAGATTTATATTGCTTATTACTTGACAAGTAAAGAAATTACAACAGGAACCGGTTGCGCACGTCGAGTTAACGGACAGTTTGCAAGTAGCGGCATTACAACATTTATTTTGGCAATACTAAATAAGGTATAAACACAAAACAAAAATCCGATTATAAACCATCCTAAAAAAAGCAAAAAAAAATAAAAGATACATAAAGATTATAGTGTAACTCATATTAAATAAGCCAAAGATGACAAGTTACTTGAGCCGGTCCACAATCACATTCTTCCCCGGTTCAAGGAACATATTTCCACAAGTGGGAGATATCAAGAACTTTGGCGGGTACGTTTTGCAAGCAAGTATCCATCCCCCTGGCTATAGAATAACTTAGGTATTGGAGCGAACATGAAGACCATTTGAGAGCAAGGAAAGCACTGAAAATAAGGTGTATTTCATACATTAAAAACTTTTTTTATGAATCATAAACTAGTACACATTAATTTAAAATGTAATTTACGGTTATACAAAATACATCATTAAAAAGGAATATAAGACAATCGGGTAAAATCGGTAGAGAAAATACTGATAAAAGGAAGGGTGAAATGTAGGCGAACGTTGGCCATAAAGGTCCAATTTTATTGAGAGAAGTTATTTTTACATACCCACCGTCATTAAAATATTACAAAAATGAAACTAAAGATGAACTGGTAATTATATTTTTAATTAAATAAAGCAATTTCAAGAATGAAGCAAAATCACATTAGCTCTGCTTATATAAACAAAATCTATGGGCCCAAAACAACCATTACAACACCAATTTCTTAAATATAATTATACCCAGAAGCGGGGGTCATGACGCAAACCTTATCGGCACATTCTCAGATTTCGGTATCGTGGTCCATACCTAATATGGCCCAATTCGTCGAGCCATTGTTGAAGCAACAGGACCGACCAACATGTTATGATCCTATTCCACAAATAAGGTATGATTAATTTATGTAATAAAATTGTAATAAAAAGAAATTAATTACGATCGTAAACTGTCAAATAACACCACGCGTGAATTTTTTATTTAAAAATAAGTTGAACCTACATCTTATAACAAAATACTTTTTTTAGTACCTATTCTAATAATATCTATATATATTATTCTTTGTGATCGCAAAGACGTTTAAAGGAATAACCTATTATAAAAACAAATAAATACAAATACATCTTAAGTTATGCATATAAAAACATTACAGCAAATGGGTATAAAAAAATAAAAATATTTATAACGTAACGCTATTAAAAAGAAAAAATTATATATTATATGTGAGATAATTTAAAAAAAAATGAACCATAGCAACGCCAGTTGAATCACTATAAGCGCAAATTTGTCTTTTGATCGCTTTTTCCAATTACACCTCCATCAAAGTATTTGGCGCTATAAAATAGGCTTCGTTATGCGCTTTACAAAATTATGATTATTCTAAACTTATTTCTAGCATATAAAAAAACAAATTAATATCCTAAAAGCTATTAGTTTATAAAACTTATGCTAGGAACTAAATTAAATAATTTGATAAAATAAGCAATACAAATTTAAATTAAAGTGTTTGCAATAGTTACGTTAGTAATTGTGCATTGTCATGAGGGACGGCTTTTAATATGCTCGTTTGACGTTATTTATTAAAAGCCTTCAACGTCGCATCTCCGTCCGTTGACATTTTAATCCTGTCCCCTGATGTCCAAACTTCGGTACCGACCAGGGCAACCAATATGTTAAGTTGTTTAAATATCTGTTATAAAATTTTTTAATTTGATCTACAAAAATATAACTTAGGAGAACAAATTAGGTTAAGCAATTTTATTATTATACATTAACTTTTATTAAATTTATCCGTCCGGTAAATGTGATTTAGCCTGCTCTATGCAAAATTATAAAAACTGTTTTACGACACAAAAAATTTAAAAAAAATGAATTTTAATTTTATCATTAATTTTATCGGTATAAAAATTTAATATATCTATAGTCTAAATTTATACTAATTAAAATTTTAACGTTCTATCGTTTTAACGTATGATATAATTTGCAATTTAAAAGAATTCTATACAAAAGTTAAATTGGCTAAACATGTTATAATGACAATATGCATCTGTGTATCTAATTACAAGTTACATATATCTCTGGAAAAATCAATTGTGTAAAAAATTGTATCAACAAATTGAAACTTATAAAAAATAAAACTTATGCTATTTAATTATAAAAAAATGCATCAATGGGTAAGAAATTTTTTTAGACCATTTTAAATATCAAAATTAATGCACTCAATAATATTGACAAAAAAATTAAAGCTTCATAGATATATTAATTATAAGCTAATAAAATTTAAAAAAAAATACAAAATATATAAAAAAAAATTCATCACAAATAAAAAATTAGTATATAT
>JAUIRJ010000249.1:0-28650 GCA_030555515.1 Acutogordius australiensis | reverse complement strand
GAAAATTTGGTTATATTTTAACTTTTTATATGTTTATTACCGGAAAATACCATTCTTAAATAAATATTATGATTCCGGACTTAAATTTTTTATATTACTACTATATAACGCTCATTATAAAATTGATGTATTTGCTGAAATAAAAATAAAATTATTTAAAAAAAATTCTATTGTTAGGAATATATTGGGTAGTACCGCCTTATTTAAAAAAAATGGAGATTGGAAAGGAGGGCAGATGGTATTGATTACGCCTTAGGGCGTGTTCAGACTTAATTCTGATTTTAAAAAATTTTAAAATTTTTCTAAAAAAAATGTTGGTTCAATGTTAAGCATTTTTTAAAAGGTTAAATTTTTTTAAGAGTCATTGAAATGATTGTCAGCTATGGTTATATAGATTTAAATATAAATTTATCAAGATATCTAAATATACTTAGAGCAACTGATGGTAGTGTTTTTTCCGAAAATTTCAAATTTTTAAAATTTTTTGTAGAAAAACGAATGCACAAAAGCCTCTTATACAAAATTTTAATTTTAATACCTTTGTAGGAGAATACCAAAGACTCCGTTAAGCTTCCGGTTTCAGCGTAACATCGGTTACTTTATCTTTCAAACGTATTTGCCATCCTTGCTCATCGTCTTACTTTCCTGGGTTTCCTTTTGGATCAACCACGAAGCTACTTCAGCTCGGATTGCTTTGGGTATGTAATCCTATAATAAAGTCTTTACTATATTATTAAACACCTAACTTGCGCTGTTTCTAATATATTTGTTAAGTCTATCCTAAGTTTTTATTTGTTTTTGTGACATTCCTTCTAGAATTTTCAATGTTTATTGTGTGTTTAGACTAACGATAATAAGGGATAAAAGAAATAAATAAAAAAAAATAAAATAAATCCCATTAAAAAAAACAATGGACGGCATTAATTTTGAAAAAAAAATTGGGCAAATAGGCCAGGCTATTATTCGTTGTGCAAGATTGGTTGTTTCCATAGTTTGTTATAACAGGGCACA
This sequence comes from Acutogordius australiensis, assembly GCA_030555515.1. NCBI lineage: Eukaryota > Metazoa > Nematomorpha > Gordioida > Gordea > Gordiidae > Acutogordius > Acutogordius australiensis. The sequence continues at coordinate 27,639 of JAUIRJ010000249.1, read as the reverse complement.
GTCTTCAGCACGTGGCATTTAAATTAACCATTATATAACCTCAATTTGAATGTAAATGTTAATTTGAATGTTTTAAGGTGCACTTTGCTTGAAAATACTCTTCAAATCTCGGTTATATTTTGAGTTAGTTTAATAAAATTTTTGTTTGGAAGCAGAGCTCAGAAAAATCCCATTTTTGGCAAAGCCTTTGTTAAAAATTGACTAAAAATTTGAGGTCTGTACGGATAAAACATAATCAAAATTATAGATTGAGCTTTATTTTTTATAAATTTAATTGAGTTTAGCCCTAAAATGGGCACCCAGCTTTATTTCCGTGGGGATCAATCACCTTGGCTAAATATTAGAACCCTACGAATATTATATTCGCTTTTGTACAAATTATAAATCAAGTTGCATCATTTTTTGAACCACTACCTTAAAGGCATAACCACGGTCCTTACCATGACAACCATAATTATCTATAGCGTTCGGTCAACTCTGCCACGGATATCGTACGTCAAAGCTTGATCGACATCTACCTCGTCGTTTGTTTCATGTTTGTTTTTGCGGCACTGCTCGAATACGCTGCCGTCAACTACACTTATTGGGGTTCGCGTGTTAAGAAACGGTAATCTCCTGTTTACATTTATAGCTCGTTGTTACATCCATGTCTTACAAGTACGAGGTCTTGTGTTCGATTCCGTGCGTAGCCGGCTTTTTTTCTCGGAAAAAACATATGTATGTACAACAACTTTGAAGCTAGAGATGCACACTTAAGCAGTTGGCCCTAAACCATAATTCATTTGCTCGGAATAAAAAAATCAATATGCGGGCGTGCTACCCCTATATGAGGAAAAGTATCCTAAATCCGACCATTATTTTTATATTACCTCCTATTTTTTGAAATGTTCTAATTAAGAAAGTTTTGTGAATTGGAGTCTCAGAATTATTGAAATTTTAAATAAAATTAGAGACCTAACATTATCTTTTGGTGTATTTCCAAATTTATAAAATTCAAGTTTTTTCATGTAAAGAGTTTTTTTTTTGTATTCAAAGCACAATTAAAATAACTATATCACTGGAAAATATTGTATAAAGTGTGCTTATAATTTGCAGATATAGACGTCCATCTCCATCCGAACGAAAACTATTCCAAGACCTGATCGCGAGTAAGAAGAATTGGTGGAAAACCGGCAAAAAATTTGGTATCGACTCACCTCGTTGGTATAAGCACAAAAGTCGAATAATTCCTGTCGCTCAGAATGCAGCATTCGATGAAAGAAACTATTTCGATGCTAATCATTTGCAAATACCTTGGCGTTGATAGCGATGGCGTTGTTACCAGTGGCCTGGTTTGACTTCAAATAATTTTTAGCATTAAGTTTGGTGAACAAATAGTTTTAGCGAGAATAATCCATTGTACCGACATATACACCCGTGATCAATTTTTAGAGCCAGACAGAAAATTGGCCATTTTAAAATTATCGGCCCGTCCCCTTGGTCATTTTTAAATTTTAAATGAATTTAACATACATCAATCTTCCAACAAAAAAAAATAAAAGAGCTAAAATCTGACCCTGAGTAAGGGAAAGCAAAATAATCTATTTTCAAATTATTAAAATACGTGAAGAATATTCTCTCTGTCTTCGCAAAATCCACAGCCGGAAGAATTTTACCAACTGCAGGCCATTTATGCTAACAGAAGATATCGATTCTGAGGGGAAAATTTTGATAGCATAATATTTTTAAATTATATCTATAAAAAAGTTTGCTGTATTTTTTAACATAAACTACATTTCCCTCTTATAATGGCTTTAAATTATTTTTGGATATGATTTTGGAAGCCTGGCTAAAATAGAATAAATAAATTTGACTAAGGAAGCACCTTTAAATAAGGATTTTATTTTTAAATAATTTTAGACACTTTTTTTAGGCCGGATCGGATTGGATCCAAACGGTTGAGTTCTATGCCGATCTTTGCGGTCAATGTAAATAGCTCGACAAATTATTTTGAAATGGCAAAATTGGTCAGACGGACTCGACCAGATACAAAAAAAATTTATTCACAGATCGGGCCGTATTTTTGCTAAAAAGTAGACAAATGGACCTCAAAAATAACTAAAATACGTTTACGCGTCTAAATTAAAAATTCTTAGCACTACACAAAAAAATTAGGCGAGCGGCGCCCCTAGAGCCACGACTTCTCTTATGGGCGTATCGGCTTGGTCAGATAAACGTAAATTAGTACGAACTGCTAATTTCACGAACCCGGGATCAATTTGTCAACCTGTATATAACTTTTTGGGTTCAAAAGGATAAAATTTTAGTAGATTTAGCCCAAAAGGAAAAAAGCAGGGTGAAAGTATTCTCTTTGATAAGCTCCTACATACTAAACAAATTAACTGTTGCAACTATAAAATTTTTTGCATATTATTTGTAAAATCAATCAAAATTTTGCTTTGATTTGAACTTTAAATATATTTCGCATAATACATAGGCAATGATGCATCGAAATGACACCGATGAAACTAATACGATATGTAGAAAACGGACTTCTGGCACCAAAGGCCGCCATTCAGCCACATTCCTTAAATTATTACCTAATAACAGTATATTTTATCAATATTTTGTCATAAATTCGCACCAAATTCAACCTTATTCAATGGGGCTTTGTTCACATTATTTATCGATTCTTGGAAAAAAAGTTTATAAATATATAATGGGTTAATTTATAAAAACCGAAAAAATAGCACATTGTAAGAGGTTCTGAAAATCGCACTTCTACCTCAAACAATATTTTCACGTAACCCCCCTAATAATTTAATTTAAACAAGAAAAAAGTGAGAATATTATTTGTTTGGATACAAAGTTAAAAATAATTTGTATATATGAATTTAGGTATTGGTAAAAGTAAGAATGGTGAAAGAGATTATCGAATATCTTCCTTATCTTCCGATGAAGATGACCAGATTCATTTTAAAGGTTGTATGTTAATTTAGATTAATGTATTTTGCTTAACCCGCACACTGGGGTAGGGCATGTATATATTTCAGCACCTGTAAATATACAAAATAGCCAATCTTACGTCTTAAACCAAAAATGTTTTTTTATACCATTCAAGCAATCAGATTCCATTCATTTTATCGAAAATTTAGTGAATTTTCCAAAAATTCTATTTTTTTTTTTACATTTATAAAATTTTATTTCAGAAAAAATATTTCTAATGCTAAATATTAAGATAGGCGACTTTAAAAATTTGTTTTTATGGCAAGAAAAAAAATTTCAAATTATCAAATTTTGTTGAAAAATTCAATAAATTTTGCAGGCGCCCCTTAAAGAAAAGATATATGATAAGAAATATCAAGTCTCTAGCTTTAAAGCCTTTTTAGATATAAGGGGTTTAAATTGAGGTAGCCACAACTTTTGCAATCGAACCTTTTTTTTCACGAATCCAAGATTTTACTTACGTTTTTTTTACAATAACTTCAAATGCCTTAAATATCGACAAAATATTTTAGACAACTTTTCACTAGCCTCAATTCTACAACCTGAGTTTTCAACGGATACCGAATATAGTGCTATCGATTCTTCAATCCCTAAAAAGACGACGGGTGAACGGCGTAAAAGTTCTTCCTATTTATCGATCCTGGAAGGAAGTCGTCGAGGCTCGAGTCCTACCAAGATTTCGGAGAGTGCTGTGAAGAAAGAACTGCCACTTATGATGAATGATGAGCATCAAGGAGACCAAGATGACAATGATCTTTTTTACGTGCTCCATTTGAAACCTTTGCCAATGCTAGTGCGTGGCAGTCGAGACTATTACGAAACTTCGTCTTTTGAACTTCCCATGTTGGATAGTAGTAATGACAAAGTTGATGCTGATTCTGTGCCTACAAACACGCATTCCCAGGTAACGAATGTATTGTAATTTATTTGTCATACATGTAAATGATTCGGATCATACACATATACCTTTGATCTAATTTTGACATTTATTTTGTCAGGTATATTCAATATATTGCTTTATTCATAGCGACAGTCAAGTGCCCTTTTCATACCTGATTCCACTACGTTAGTTGAACCAGTTGCCTTATTACCGAACCCTGAGACAAGTCCCGCATCTAATTATCAAATAACTTCAGCCTCACTCATTCACTCCAACTGCAAAAATAGTTCTGGAACTCCCGAGGGTATTAAGCACACAAAGAGTCTGTTCAATATAGAACTCAATAGCAATAACGGCGGTGCTTATGGGATTAACAAAATTAAATCGCGATATAAAATATCAACTCCATCCTACATAGCAAACTTTTTAAAATCTTCCTTCAAAAAATCACTATCGACTAAACCACGAGGTCATATTATTTCAATAAAATTATAAGTGTGGGCCAAAGGGAAATTGGGCTTGTTATCAGGCAAAAGGGGAAAAAAGCTTATAGTAATTTTGAATTTTAACACAAAAACCCTGAAAAAATGAAGAAAAAACTCTTTCCAAAAGCCCTTTTTAAATTTTTTTTCCTTATTCTGAAGTTGAAATGGACTTCATTACTTTTATTTAAAAGCCCAAAAAGTCCCTTTTTACTAAATCTTCTTAAAAAGAACCCTTTTTCAAGAGTTTGTTCCTAAAAAATCTCCTTTAAGGGCTGGCTCTTTTTGGTTTAGGCCTGATAGTTATAATTTTAAAGTATTTAATTAAGATTGTGTGTCGTGCAAAAAACATGAAAAGAGATTATTAGTCAGGCGCGTATAGAATAATCTAAAAAAATATTGGTTTAAAGTGGGAAATTTTTTAGTTAGAATTTTCAAAGGTATGTTAAAATGTTTATTTATAAAAAATTAAAATACAATGGTTAAAATTTTCTATCAAAGTTTCTAAATTTTAAAAATTTTTGAAAAAATTAACGAATTCTGAACTCAAATAAATTGTATTTGTTAAAGTTTCCTATAAAGTCATGACAATTTACACTCGACATTTTTGTTTATAATTTTTTCTAAAGTTTAGCCTAAAATTAATAAAAAATTACTCTAATCCTATCGTTAATATTTGTATTTCATAATCTAAAATTAGTTTTGTGTTACACTTTCATTCAGGGCTGGGAAAAAAACTAAATGGGCTTTTATTAACAAGTTTTGAGTTATTTTCCCCAAATAACAACTCGTGGGCATGGCAAAAACCCCTTTTCTTGCTTAAAGAAAAAGGGGATGTTTATTAAAAACTCCTTTTCTTCAAAAAAAAAACCTAGGAGCTTTAAGAAAAAAATAACCCACCTATCATTATTAAAGAGAGAAAAGCATAATTTCGAAATTATTATAAAGAAAACAAAAAATGGGCTTTTTGGGGCTCTTTGTAAAAGCCACTTTGGGGTTTTTTGCCCCTTTTCTTAGTAAGGGCTTTTTTGAATTATTTTAGCCCTTTGTTTGTAGCTCCCTTTCTTTCTTTATGTTTTGGGGGAAAAAATGAGCCAAAGTTTTTTGGCTCATTGTTTTCCCAGCACTGCTTACATTAAAGTTTCTTAATGAGTAAGAGACTTATACCCTAAATGAAATCCGCCTTAGCTCAATTCTAAATTTTTGACCTGGCGGCTTATTAGGTTTTAGTAAGCCGATGTTCACATTCGTTATTATCAATATCGTCTTGCACTTTTATAAGGAATAATAATGGTGATCAAAAAATATATATTTGTTGTTTAAATTTGATCTTACTTAAAATAAATATCAAAATTAGATTTTGCTTCAGTTAAATTGTTTGGACCAAACAACCACCGAATTAGTGTATTTGTTCTTCAAAAATTCAATAGTGAAGATTGAACAATTTTATTTTTAATTTTAAAAACCTATAGATATACTAAGATAATTTAAAATAAAACGAATATATTTCAACCTCTTCGGTCTTTTTCAAGGAAAAAATTAAAACAAACTTTATAAATTAAATTTGGCAATTTATTATTTCTGAACCATGATGTAGGCACTGATCCCAATCACTCACACAAATCTCCTCGTGACCAAAAGTCAAAACCTGGAGAGATAAAGATTTCAAGTAATGATGGACCAACTTCCACGACCCTCACGGAAGGAGAAACTAGTACGACGGCATCCGAACCTCCTTCAGTGGTTAGTAGCAGCGCCCGACTACGTAAAGTCGCGAGTCACATAAACGTAAAAACATTCAAGAAAAAGGCTAAACGGCTTAAACAGCTCATCCCAATAGTCACGAACGTCAATGTTATCGATAAATACTCCCGGTTCATATTCCCCTTTACCTTCTCTTTATTCAATCTCATCTATTGGGCCTATTACCTTTGCTTTTCTCGGGGCGAATTTAAGTGCCTCGATTTTAGGTAAGTGCGTGTGGAACCAGAAAAATATCAAAATATATGTTGCATATTTTGGAAAATTTTGAATTGCAAGGACTTGTAATGTTTACATAGTTAAATTTATGTTGTATTAAACATTTGTATAGTATATGAAATAATATGGCGATAAAAAATTGGCTATACAACGGGATTTGCAAAAGTTCCATTACCCTAAAAAATTTACGATATTAGTTATAGCTAATAATTATTGACTACACAGGTCAACAACTTTTTGAGATTTATGCAGAGAATAAACCTGCTATGTTAGGGAACTTTAAATCCGTTTACCATTTTTCCTAACCAAACTTAGTTAGTCAGTTATAAACATTGCACATTTTGAAAAAAGGTAAAAAATCCAAAAAGGATTCAAACAATAGTAAATTGAATTTATTTTTTCATATTCACAACAGTTAATCTGTTAAATTTAAACTTCAAATAATATTTTCATTTAAAACCGATAATATATCGTGCCGTATTTAAGTTTGGACGCGAACTATTTTATATTATCTAAATGCCGATTGATATATTAATAAATTTATTTTTCATCATTTGTGATTAATATAATTTAATATGCAAAAAAGATATTTAAATTTTTTCTTTTTAGGGGAATTTAGATCTGTCAATTTGGTCAAAAAAGACCATTTTTTGTTGTAACGAATCTAAGGAGCTAAAGACGGAGGATACTACGAAAAACGGACAATATGTATGAGATTAGGCCATCATGGGGATGCATTCTTTTATGTTTTCAGGAAATTCACGTTTCTGACATTGACATTTGTTAACCTGTGCTATAAAAGGACCTCTGCATCATGATATTTTATTTCTTATTTAAACATTCCTATTAGTTATTTATGATTAAACTACAACTCCAGAACAATTTTTATAATTGATGAATTCTTTAACCCAAAAGCGAAATTGATAAAAAAATAGATTTTGACAACAAAATGATAGTTACAGAAAAGTGCATTTTTTGATGGGACCATAGCAGGGACGTAAACTGTCCATAACTAACATTTGTTATAATTATATTTGTCAAAAATTTCATGAATAGGAAACATTATGGACGTTTTGCTGGTCATCAAAAAACGCAATGATTCGTTAGTATTGCTATGCCAACCCACTCGGGATCTTTTAAACAAACCAGTATAAAATAGAAATAACTTTGACAGGTGGAGTTTGCCTGTTTCTGCTAAGGGCCCCTCAAATCGCAATTTTTTGTAATTGTTATTTTGTTGCCAAAATCTATTTTTATTTTATCAGCTCTTTTGGGTTAAAAAAATTCATTTATTATAAAAAACCGTGAAAGTTTAGTTTAATTTTCCAATAATTAATGCGACTTTTATAGGTAAGAAATATCAAAAAATATCATAATGAAAAGTTCTACGAAAACGATAATAATATCTCTATCCATCAAAGTCGTTTTTTGTATTTTGAAATATCTTTGAATGTTTCTTATTTATTAAGTCCCATCATTTTTTAAAATTTTATTTTTTTGAGAATATTAAAGAATTCTTTTTAACCCCGTTAATGAGATTTAAAAAATTGGCCTGGCTCGGTCCTCAATTCTTTTTTTTCAAGTCAGGCCCAGCCCGTCCTAATTTCTGGAACGGGAGGGCTTTTGAATTATTATCTCTAAAGATAATCTTGATTAAAGGATGATTAACACAACAAGACTTTTGCGAGCTTTGATCCATTCAAACCTGCTTTAGTCTTCTAATAAACGATACCCTAAAAAAACGACCGAAAATTTCTTATAGAATCTTTCGAACGATTAGTTATATAAAAATTTTTTATAGTAAACAAATAAAATAAACCCTAACGATTATTTAACTTATTCTATTGGTTTTTCTTCTCGGTCTCGCATTTAAGCTTAATTTTCTCCGAACATTCCTATACCATAACCCACAGAGGATCTTTTGAACGAATTACCAAAATAAGAATAAAAATTCATAATCTTCTCCGCCATGCAAATAGGATTCGTTATTGGCTGTTCCAATGATGGTCAAGACTTTGATCCTCTGAGAGTAGTGCTTGGGTCTTCTGATATAAACCAAAATAATTACCAATATTTGTTTTTCCTTATGTTTAAGCTTGAGCTTAATCTTTTCATTCCAAAACCATAACCCAACGAGGTTGAGCGAATCACTAAAAAAATGAAAAAAATAAATAGACAAATCAAGGTTATTGAACTATATAGTAATTTTAACTTATATTTGTTTTTCTCGGATTCTAAGATTCTTTGAAGACTAGTCCTCCAGGAGTATTGCTTGAGTTTACTAAACGAAACCTTTTCTTCGAAACATATTTCATCAAATCTTTCTAAGGAACAGCTATGTAAAATAGATTTATAGCACTCTGTTAATATAACCAAAACAATTACTTAATTTACCGTTGTTTTTCCTCTCGTTATCGCAACTAAGCTTATTCTCTTTAACCTTTACCCAATAAGATTGTGCGATTTAGTATAAATATGAAAAAAATTTAGATGTCAAGGTTATATTTGAATAATATAGAAATTTTATCTTATTGTTTTTCTCCGGCAATTTAAATAAGATTCATTGTTGGCTATTTGAATGATGGTCTAGGCTTTAGCGGGTTTTTTTGATCATTTGAAGCTTGCTCTGGTCGTCCGAAAAACAAAACAGTTTTTCTGAAAATCTCTTCATCAAATCTTTCGAAAGAACAGCTTTATAGATTAACATTTATAGTAATCTGTATTAATATAAATCATAATTAATTAATTTACCGTTTTTCCTCAAATTATCGCATTTTAGCTTATTCTTCTCATTCCAAAAATAACCCACCAAAGTTGAGGGAATCATAAATTATATGAAAAAAAAAATTATAAGAGTCAGGGCTATAAATTAAATTTTTATGTTACATTTGTATTTTTCCGATGCTCTAAATATGATTCGTTGTTGGATGTTCCAAATGAAGACTTTGATCCTTTGGAATTATTGCTTGGACCTTCTGAATAACAAAACCTTTATAATATTTTACATCAAATCTTTTGAAGGAGCAGCTATATTAAATGGCGTTTTAACCTGTTATATAAGCCATATTAATTACTTAATTTACCGTTGTTTTCCCTCTCGTTATTGTATTTGAGCTTTTTCTTCTCATTCTTAAACCACAATAAGTTTGAGCGAATCACTTATAAAAAAATTTAGACAACCATATAACTATATAGAAATTTTATCTTACCTTTGTTTTTCTCCGACACTTTAAATAAGACTTGTTGTTGGCTGTTCTATGATGGTCAAGACTTCCGCTAATTAAGATATATAATTTATTCTTTTCATAGTTTAATATAATTCGGCATTTTTATTTATTTTTCCTAAAGGTTCATAAACCCCAGTTATGGTTCATAATTGGCTACGCGTTTTCATTCCCATCCAAAAACAACAATTTTTATAATAAAAATTTATGTGAAGCAGTAGGCAAATGATTTTAATAATACTTATGCTAGATCTTGCCCAGTATCAAAACTATGCACCAATGACTTATCTTTCAGTTATAGCAGTTTAACTTTTGAGGGTAGTAAAAGCCCCGGTCTACCCTATGCGAAAGAAGAGTTAATAATTAGGGCCAAATTATGACTCAGCTTTGGATAATTTTGAATTTATAAATGACGGGTTTTTTTGGGCCTAGACAATTAGTTGTAATATTGGGTAGTTATTAATGTGAGAAAAGCAATTTGAAATCGTTAAATTATCAGCAAAGCTTGTGATACTTTTCTCATTAAATAAAGAATGCATAGTATAAGTCCTGTGTGTGCAATCAACTTTCTCCAAAAGTCCCGTTTGATTAAAAATCAAAATGTGACTGGTAAACCAAATTATAATCTAGTTTAGTTCGAGTCTATACAAGGCGCATCGAATCTACACAAATTACTTACTATTTGGTTTTTGAAACAATTAGTTATACCTATAAAAATATAGGCCATACCCTCAGGCCTTTGTTGGTAGTGTATTGATATTAAACAGCTCAAAATTTGGTTTACTTGTCAGAGTGACCGAGAGGTGAACCAAAACTCGTCCTATTATTCAATGCCTAAGTGTTTACGTTATACTTTAAGCATTGCAGACCGTTACCAAAACTCCGGCAAGATACAGCTGCCTCTGCTAGGGAACAGTTTTGGGAATATCTCCGACATATGACGTTGAGTTAATTCTTTGGGAATTGGGATTATATTACAGATAAGACAACATTTTAAATGATTATTTGCAAGAGGATTACAAAATTAGGCGTTTATAACAACAATCAAAACTAAATGTCTTGCGTAGTAATTTAAGAATGTCATTGTTGATATTTAAATAAAATAATTTAAAATGTAAAATAGGTTAAATAGCCATTAAATGGCCTAGGTTTGCTAAACGAATTTTTGAAATTAGGATTAGCATGTAGAAAAAATAGAATCCTAATGAGAAAAATGGAGCCTATTTTAGGAGACATTGAACTATATCAGATTGCTTAGACATTGAACTATATCAGATTGCTTGACAGGCTAGAATTTTCACGTGTTCTGTAATTGTAGGCTTGGTTGTTGTTGTTGTTTTTAACCACTGCAAACTGAGGCTCGAAGGTATGAGCAAGTTTCGTGGCGGTAGATTTTAAAAATTTATGGAGGCGCCTCGAAATGGACATGATAGCCAATATTGTGGGTTATCTGTAGCTTCTTTGCAGTCAAGATTTTGGTCATCAGTTGCGTTGTAGGTTTGGTTTGATGATACATATTATATAGTTATGGACAATTTAGATTAAAATATAGGCAATTATAAATTTATATTGCAATTTGGAATTTAATTTTATTTTCAGTTGCGAATTTACAGGATATCGCAGCTTTTATTTATAATGGGGGGAATCTAGGTGTCCAATAAATTTTTTAGATTATAAAATTAGGTTAATTAATTTGAAAAGTTGGATCAGAATTTACCTATTGAACAGAGATTCCTATCTCCTTGAGGGTCATAAAGTACTAGTGAGCTAAAACTAATAATCAAGCCCTATTTGAATCAAGACTTTCGTTAAAGCTATATAGTGTTGCATCACCGTTACTATAAAAATTATTTATATAAAAAACCTATTCAACATTAAATAAATGTAAATACCATAAAAAAAAATTCTTCCAGCAACAACTAGCTAATGAGGCTATAACTTTACAAACGCCACTTTTTGACTTCTGGGCATGGCTATTCCAAATTTATGGAATCTATCCTCTATATTTAAAGTTCAAAGAGATCTAGGTGGCGTCCTTAATTTCATAAAAGAGGTCTTGTTTCAGATGCCGAGGTGGGTGAATTTTTTTTAATAAGAAGTATTCTCCTCAAAAGTGCTAAGTTGCTTACTTGGGCGTTACATTTAAATGCTTAATAGTTAAAGAACTTAGTCTAAATCTTAGTTCGCCGGTGTGCGAGCAAACATTCACCTTAATTATTTATAAAAACAGAATTAGCTCACAAGCTTAGCTCTCATCTTATATTACAAATTAATTGCGGTATGGGGTAAAGCGGGCCTAGACAATTTTCGCTATGAGATACCAAAAATTATCTGATGGAAACTTTATTACTTAGCATCTAAATTTTTGTATAACATTATTTCTTTTGCCAAATTGCAAAATATATAAGATTTTTTGTAAATTTTCTTCTAAAAACATTTTATTAAATTACGATATGGCAAATACTGATTTATTGTAAAAAAAAAGTTTAACGGCTAATCTCTAAAATTAATGTAATGCCTAACAAAAAAAATTTTACCTTAGCCATCTTGATGTTGATCAAATGCTTTCGATTTTTTTCTTCAAAACTTTTTCCATGCGCTCCTGCTCCCACAAACAAGGTTTTTTCAGAACTGGCCAAAGTTATATAGAAAAACTTTTTATTGGTTAAAATAATTTCCTTGGTAATTTTAGAACCCCCTAAAAATGAGAAAAATCTTTGAAGCAAAAGGAGAAAAAAAATCCATTTTCTTTTTGGGTGCTTTATTATAAAATGCCTAAAAAGCCCCTCCACAAAAAATTAGAATCCTAATACATTTAAATTAGTCCTACTGGTTAAAAAAATTTTGATCATTATTTTTTGTTTATAATAATTATTCTCAGTTATTGCCACGTTATGTGACCAAAAGGCTTATAAACATAATGTTTTTTATAAATAAAATATAAAAAATTATTAATAAAATAAAGTTTTGCCTAAGTAAATAAATAAATTGGCTTGTAAATTTTTGTAAATTATTTAAAGTACATGGCATATGTTTCATTTGACATCATATTAGGGCTAAAAATTTTGTTAAAAAAATATTTTATTTAACTAGATAGGACCAAAAGTGGTAATGATTATATTTTGACTCTTATTAAGCCCAAAGTTAAATTTAAACTAATCTTCTTTCTTTACTTATCATGGCAATTTTTCCTATTTAACTTATTTATTTCTCCATTAGTCACATTTTTTTATTCCTTTAAATAAATTATTAATAGTAAGAATAATAATATGTAATATATGGTTTGGTCTATTAGAATTTTGAAATTATTAAGTATTTGGATGGTCTTAATCTAACTCCATTATACAAAGAAAAATTATTAGGATTTTTAAATTCCCTTCAACTATGCTCTTCTCGAGCTTCAAAAGAAGAAGCATACTAGGTTCGGGAGTGTTGGCTTTTAAAAAAATGATATCAATACTGAAAAGTAGCAGCATTGCTATTAATGTACTTAATTTATTAAGTAATGTTTTTATTATATTTATTTACAAACACACAGCCATAAATTCTATAAAAGATGTTCTAAAAACATTAGCTACCAAGTTTATATGGTATGCCTACTTGATCCTATGACTAGTATAAACACAAGCCTATTCGTTAAAAATGAACTTTACCTAGCACATTTTAATAAAGCACTAATCAATGTCCCTGATACGATCAAACAAAATAAAAATACTTAATTTGACATATAGACATTAGAAAAGTACGTTTTTTCCCTTATTTATTTTTAATTCACAGTAATTGCAACGATTCAAATTAGATTTACGCAAATATTCAGCTATATCAACCAATATCATCCAAACGAAGAAACTCCCCTACATTTAGAAGATTCACATTCAAATAAGATATCACTTGCTATATATACCCTGACTTATTTAATAAGTACAATAAAATCTACTTTATTATAATTGGCGACGAGGCGGGAGCTGGATTTTTCCAAAAGGATTTCCCGTCGGCCATTAAGTGATAAATAAATTGGAAATAGTTTTTGTAATTAAATTTTACGCCTCTTATTTGTTGGCCCGATTATTCTTGTGAAGAACTGATTCTAATTGAGGGAGAAACCATGTACAAGTGATTGACGCACAAGGTCCATCTTCAGCGAATAATGCACCTCAAAAGATTACGCTCATTAATGTCACTCGGGGATTACATAGCTTCGTCTGATAGACAACGTTGCCGTAACAAGATAAAAATTGATGGAGCAACGAATCTGTCTCAAAGACAAGCACACCACGGTTTAAAACGAATGCACATCAATTAGTACGGAAATGGCCCCCTAATTAAGAATCGAATCATTCATATGGAATTGAGTTGTCTAAAAATAGACAGAAAGGTCAAAACATAGACCGGAAATGGTTTTCCAATCTCCAAAAATGGAAAGAAACACGGTGCCTGATCGATCTATGGGCCTAAACACCGAACCATATGGTCCTCAACGACCTGACGATAAAAAAACAACCTGGCCATAAATGGTCTATACGACCTGGCGATAAGTGGTCTAAACGACCTGGCGATAAATGGTTTAAACGACCTGACGATAAATGGCCCTCAACGACCTGACGATAAATGGTCCTCAACGACCTTGTCTAAACGACCTGACAATAAATGGTCTTCAACGACCGAGCGATTCAGGGTTCTCAATAATTTGACCCCTTAATTATCTTTAATTCACAGCAATTATGGAACTTTGCATTAGCCTAAAAGACTATTTTTGAATCAAGACATGACGTAAAATGTGAACAAGGAGTGGTTGTTTCCAATCGCCGGCCATTGCATTAGCGATTAGCGTGACAGGTTAGAGCCCAATACTGTAACGCTACATTCGTGGCTTAAAAAAAACAAATTATCAAACAATTTCTTGTTGCTTCATCACTTTTGAATTAAATGCATTCCTTGTTGAACCATTATTTGGCTGCTTGACCACTCTGCTTGTAACAAATTACCTATATTATGAAATCATAGTAGACTGAAAATATTTTGAAACCTAGCAAGATATAATATCCTTATACTTCTTCTAAGGAAAATATAATTTTAAATTATAGATGGCGCATCTAAAGTTTATAAATGTTCAAATGAGCTAAAATGTGTTTCAATGACATTTACTATAAGCTTTTACAGCTTAAGTGTAGATGAAAGGTAACCCTCAAAGTGACCAATTTATCTATATATACAGCAAGAGTTTACTTACTGCCTTTTTAATAACACAATTTATAACATTTTCTGTTTTATATATTTTCCTAAGTCTTAATACTTTCTTATCAACAATTATGATAATATTGTTTTGAGGATAAGTGAATTTTTTTAAAAATTTAGCTATACATTTTTTATGAGAAGCTATGGGTATGTTTCTTAAAAAGTTGTTAAAGTTTTTACACTATAATATTTTACAAAGTAGGCTGAATAATTGCATATTTTCCAGAGTTTTTTAATCATTTGCACATAAGTCTAAATTGCATGTTTAAGTTGATTTTACCAATTTTGTGCACAAATTGCTTTCTAATATAAATTTATATATAATACAAACTATAAGGTAACATTTTTAAACAACTTTATTTATTATGTTTAAAATAATCAATTGAGCAATAATACTATAATGTTTTAAAATTCTTATACATTATTGTAAGCTAATTATACCAATATTGTACATTTAAATCTCCAGCTAGACAAATAGTTTTTTTGCACAATGGGAGATTCATTTGTGATTCAATCCCTAAGTCTTTACTTAATGTACAAAATTTCCTTATCAGGACAATTAACAGCAACGGAAATTGCAAATTAATCCATAAAATAATTTTTTTTTTATAATGTGCAAAAAACAAATATATTAATATTAACTTTATTGTGACTTTGTTAGGTGTGAAATTTATATTGCATAGAGCAATGTTTTCCTAGTTAGCACCTTGGTTATAATTACTATTAAATTTGTTTACATTATAATTGTAGAGATTACTTCTAAATCTACAGTTGAGGTAGTGGACGTCAAATCGCCGTTAATGTTTAGACTCGGGAGGAGTAGAGCAATTGCTTTAGATTATAAAAGAATGTAGAAGCCCATTGGGATTATTGGTTCTCCCTAGAACCGGAGTGCCGTGGCGTGGGTGTACCGGGTAACCCAGTGTGTGGAACCTCCCTATCCGTTATCTTTGGGCCCAAGGTTTCTTATTGGTTTTGGCGGCCTTGCCTTTCTTTTTCTGGTTCTGGCCAGTACCACCCTGGGATTTTTTCTTGTTATTATAGTGGCGCTGGCCAGTGCCTGAAAGGTAGAGTGTGTCTTGAATTCTGGGATTAACGAGGTCCCAACTTAGCTACCCCTGTTGTACTGTCGCATAGTCTTTAAAAAATTGTGTTTGAATTAAAAGTAAATCTTCTAAATTATATCCACATATTTAACTATAGGGAAGTTTTTTCTTTAGAAAGCAAATCCTGAATTTAGGGGGTTTTGTAACAGTTCATAAAGCTTATTTAGTCCGTATCGTAAATTAAATACCAAGTTTTAGGCCCTTTCATCCGTAAGCATTAGGAACGTTTTTTAGACTCTCGTACCATCATTGGCTAAAACATCAGTTGGTCAGAAGTATATCTGAAAGTAGAACCGTCGTGGAGAAAGATTTTATTTAGAGTAGCGGAATCGACTTGTAGATTGCAGCAGGTTCAGGGGGTGGATTGTTAGACGTCTATTCTCGTTTCCTAGAGGAGACGCCACTCACGTTTCACACTAAACTATCCTTTTATGAAATACAATATGTATATTTTAAGCTTGAAGATTCACGGAGGGAAATTAAACAATAACATGTATTTTTTGCTACTTTATTTTAAAAACTATAGTTATTTTAATGTTCTAAAAATTAATTTTTTACTTTTACATAACAAACCTTATTTAAACATTAAATCACACAAAATCTATTTATTAGAATATGGATACAATATTTTATGTCATAGAGGCTAAGGCATATTATTAGTAGGCAATATTGAATGTACCCTAATATTATAAGAATCGACATTTGGAAACTCTTTCTTTTATAAAAAACAGAATTAAAAACGGATAAATTAGTGGGCTATATAAAGTGCTGATTAATCTATTCAATAAACAGTTTTTGATCCGGCCAATTACTTTGCAGTTAAAATAGCATTATATAGAAGAGTTTTACAAATAACAAAATGAGATATAAGATGCATTACAGAAATAACAGAAAGGATCATATAAAAAACTCACATTTTTTCTAAAGTTTATAAAATGTTTACAAATTACACTAAATTCTACTAGTACGACTAAACAATGAGGATCAAAAAGACAAAACCTGCACAGTCATATGCGAAAGCTTAAAATTTTTTACCCTTGTTTACCCTGTAATTTGCACACATCTTTCTAGGAACTTAATAATTCTTATTGCTTATGGGCTAAATACATAATCTATAACGTTATAAAACATGTTTGAATTCTTTATACAACCTTATTTCTGCGATAAAAATAAAATTAACACGTTGAAAGCTTAGTTGTGTGCTTGGTTGATCAAATAGTTTAGAATTTACTTTATAGAAATATAAACATAACAAAAAAAATTTCTTATATAGGACAAGGCCTACAGCCATATATCTACATTTTTTAACAAAAAACTGGCCAGAGCTTATTTTGTTTGATATATTATGTAAAACCTTATATTTTTATAATAAAAATTTTACACTAGCCATTTTGATGTTAATCAAGCTTTCGATTTTTTCTTCAAATCTTTTTTTATGCGCTCTTGCTCCCACAAGCAAGGCCTTTTTCAATCAGAGCAAAAGTTATAGGGAAAAACTTTTTATTTTTGGGCTTAAATAAATTTTTTTTAGTAATATTTAAAACAGTTTTAAATAATTTGTAAGAGTTGCAGTTCAAATTTTTGGCAAAATTTGCCATATTTTGAACAATTTATACCATATAAACATTAGAAAAGTACGTTTTTGACCTTAATTATCTTTAATTCACATCAATCAGCATCAGTTCTGGAAGAAATTTATTGGAACTTTGCATTAGCCTAAAAGACTATTTTTGATTCAAGACATGACGTAAATATCTTCGACTAACTGGTGGAAGGAATAAACGTGTTTGCCTAAACTTGCCAATTTAGCAAGTAGTTTTATCCTCCCACCAGTGTGGACAGCCAGGGGTTTTTTACAATCGCCAACCATTGAATTAGCGATTAGCGTGACAGGTTAGAGCCTAATACTGTAGAGTTATTATTAACGCTACATTCGTGGCTTAAAATAAAACAAACCATCAGTTTTTTGTTGCTTTATCAATTTTGAATTAAATGCATTCCTTGTTGGACCATTATTTGGCTGCTTGGCCACTCTGCTTGTTACAAATTACGTATTTTATAAAATCAACCTAGCACTAGCAAGATATATTATCCTTATGCTTCTTCTAATAAAAATATTATTTTAAATTATAGATGGCGTAATCCAAATTTTATATTTATTTTGCATTTTTTAATGAGCTTAAATGTGTTTCAATGACATATACTATAAGCTTTTACAGGGTTGTTAAAAATTCCCATTTTAAAAACCCTGGAAATGAGATCTAAAAATCCTATTCCGGGAACGGTTCCCGTTTCATTTTCCGAATACCATTTCGGAAAGTGCATTCCGGAATGGTCTTCATTCCTAATAATAAAGTGTAGAAAAATAACAAAACTTACCCATCAATAAAGAGATGGTGGAAAATTTTTAAGGCCTTTACTTTACTATATTTAAAAAAAAACTTACTACTATAATAGTATAGTAGTAGTAAATGGAATGGTATGGTGTATAAGCTCTTTACTGTAATATACTACAATTACTCGCTTAATACAATTTATTGTGTTGCTGCCCCTTTAGTCTTTTGTTTGTGTATATTAAAATTTAATATTAATAGTAAAATCACCCCTTCCGGAAAGGTTTCCAGAAGAAAATTTAAAAATAAAAAGTGAACTCCATCTAGAGTTCCGTACGTACGGAACTTGGAAGGGAAATCCATTGTAAGGAAAGGGAACGGAAAGTTCGGAATTTTTAACAACCCTGAGCTTTTACAGCTTAAGTTTAGATGAAAAGTAACCTTCAGTGACCAATTTATCTATATATACAGCAAAAGTTTACTTACTGCACTTTTAATAACAAATCAAAGGAACAAAGAATAAAATGGCTGATCAAAAATAATTAACATATTCTGAGGGATTGCAATCTTTTGTACAGCAAAACCTATATATAATTTTTTTCCCATTAATAATTTATTTGATAAGCATTTATTGTTTGTGCAAGAAAAATAATAAGTGGTTTTATATATTTTCCTAAGTCTTAATACCTTCTATTATGATAAAAAATTTAGCTATACAGGGGAAGTTATGGGTGTGTTTCTTGAAAAGTGGTTAAAGTTTTTACACTATTATATTTTACAGAAGATGTAGGCTGAATATGCATTCTTTCCAGAGTTTTTTATTTTATCAATTGCACACAAGTCTAATTTGAATGTTTGAGTTGATATTACCAATTTTGTGCACAAATTCCTTTATAAATTTATATATAATGTGAACTATAAGGTAACATTTTTAAACAACTTTATTTATTATTTTATTTAAAAAAATCAATTGAGCAATAATACTATATTTAAAATTCTTATAAATCATTGTAAACTAATTATACCAATATTGTACATTTAAATCTCCAGCTCCACAAATATTTTTTTTGCACAATGGGGGATTCATTTGTGATTCGACTAAATCTTTACTTAATGTACTAGAAGGAAATTTCCTTATTAGGACAATTAACAGCAACTGGAGTTGCAAATTAATCCATAAAATATATATTTTTTTTAATGTGCAAAAAATAAATATATTAATATTAACTTTATTGACTTTGTTAGGTGTAAATTTAATATTGCATAGAGCAATGTTTTCCTTGTTAGCACCTTGGTTATAATTGTTTTTAAATTTGTGTACAATATAATTGAAAAGATGACTCCTAAATCTACAGTTGAGGTATTGGATGTCAAATCGCCGTTAATGTCTAGGGCCGGGGGGAGTAAAGCAATTGCCTTGGATCATCAAAGAGTGTATAAGCCCATTGGGACCATTGGATCTCCCTAGAACCGGAGTGCCGTGGCGAGGGGGGGGGTGTACCGGGTAACCCAGTGAGTGGATCCTCCCCATCCGGAATCTTTGGGCCCGGATTAGGTATTGGTGGAGGCCTTGCCTTTCTTTTTCTGGTTCTAGCCAGTACCACCCTGGGATCCTCCCTTATTATTATAGCGGCGCTGGCCAATGCTTGAAAGGTAGAGTTTTGAATTCTGGGATTAACGAGGTCCCAAGGGTAATGTCATTTAATACGTTCCTAGAGGCGCGTTCAGAGTTGTTTAGAAAATTTTTAAACATGTTAATTTTTTTTAAGCCGGTGAGTTGTTAAAGGAATCGTTAATGAAATAATTGTAAGCTGTTTATAAAATCAGATATTAATGAATATTTAAATATGCTTCAAGCAATTAGCCCGGGTGTGAGAAAAATTCTAGAAAACAATATTTAACAATTTTCGGTGTAAAACGCTAAATTAAAAAAAAATTTGAAATATTTGTAAAAATTAATGAATTTTGAACGCGCTCTTACTCATAATTCATATTTTCTGGCATTATTATTTTTTACCAAAATTTTAAAAAAAATTGCCATGGTTAATAACCTGCGCATCCCTCACTATCCAAAAGTTTTTTCATAATAAAATTTTTTTTGAAGCAGGGGGCAAATAATATTTAGATATATTTTAATTCTATATCACAGGTCAACGTCAGAAAAAAGAAGTTTATGAAAACATAAAAGCATACATTCCCATGATGGCCTTACCTCATATATATTTTCTGTTTTTCTTAGTTTCTTTCGGCCTAGGCTCCTTAGATCCAAGCATATCGAAAAAATAGCCTTTTTTGACCAAGATGACAGATCGAGAATACCCTAAAAAGAAAAAATTTAAGAATCTTTTTTTCATCTATAAATCCCTTGTAACTTATATTTAACATATCAAATAACGAGAAAAAAATTTTTTTAGTATATCAAGCTATTACACAGCATTTAGATAATACAAAATATTTCGCGCCCAAACTTAAATACTACACAATATATGATCGGTTTTTAATAAAAATATTATTTGAAGTTTGATTTAAACAGTTTAGCTATAAAATATGCCAAAAAAAATCAATTTATTTTGGTTTTTGAATCTTTTTTGTTTTTTTTTGACAATTTCTAAAATTTTTAATGTTTATAGCTGACTTCCTAAGTTTAATTAGAAAAAACGGTAAACGGATTTGAAAATCGATTAGATGGCAGGTTAATCCTGTAATGAATCTTGCCCTGATATAAAAATTAAGCATCCCTGACATACCATCTATTAATTGTAGCTGTTTAGCTTTTGAGGGTGGTAAAAGCCCCGGTGTCCTTTATAATTGCAACTAACAAAGCAAACATTGATTTTTTTTATGTAGAGATTTACAATTGGATAAAAGAGTTGCTTACCACAATAAATTGTGGAAGTTATACTTCCTTAGCAATTAATTTCGAATTCGCTATTACAAATATATGCTGATTTCTGAGGTATTCCAAACAATTAGGCAAATTGATAAAAGTTTGGCAAAAAAATATGATCAAATTAAGAAAACAACTTTTTTAATTAACAATCGACTTAATAGCTAGCGTGATTGTTTAGCAGGCTAATTTGATATTTCTTGAATTGCTTGGACCATGTTTAAAAAAATTGATACTTGAATACTGTAATGAAATGCATTTATGTAATTGGTTTGGAAATCGCTCCGCATATTTAAATTAAATTGTTTTTTTGCCCGAAGCTTTTTAAAATGGTTTTATTTATAATCCTACCATCAATTAGAGATATAAATTGATATTGCAGACAACTTAAGTATAAAGTTTATGATAAAAAAAAACATGGGTTTGAGTCCCCCCCAATACCTTTTATTGTTTAGGGGCGCCATACCCGATTAAGGCTTTGACTCTTTTAATCCGAGCAAAACAATTAACATTGCTAACGGTTTAGTAATATTTGCTCGCACTCCTGCGACCGAGATTTTTAGCCCACACACTTTAGGCATATCGTTTAGGGCCTAATGCCAAAGCAGGGGTTAGCAGCTTTAAATTGGTTCACGTGTACACTATTTTTCC
Organism: Acutogordius australiensis; assembly: GCA_030555515.1. NCBI lineage: Eukaryota > Metazoa > Nematomorpha > Gordioida > Gordea > Gordiidae > Acutogordius > Acutogordius australiensis. The sequence continues at coordinate 5,876 of JAUIRJ010000249.1, read as the reverse complement.
AAAGAAAAAAGCCTCCTGTGGTATCCAAACTCTCAACCTCCTACGTGTAATACAGGAATGTTTGCTACCGAACTAATGATTGTTTAATATAAAATATATTTCAAAAAATTAAATGTCTTGCATTGAGCATATTATTATATTTTTGTTTGCCTTTAGATAAATCTATAAATTCAAATAATAAAACCTTGATTTGACCGTGCCTCAAAATTCTTAAGAACTGATTATATAAATTAACTTTACAAAAACCTTGAGCTGTGTTGTCATAAGAATTATACAAAAAATCCAGATTCTGTTGTCCGGTAAAATACTTATCAAATTTTTTATATAATTTTAAAATCACTCATATTTCTAATAAAAATTTTCATGAAACTATATTTTTTTTAAATTTTTACAAACGAATGAACTTTGAACTAAAGAGAAAAAATTTATGAAATTATAAATATTCTATAGTGGCGTGGCGCATTTAACTCGCGACAAGCATTATGGGGTCTATATGAACCCCAGCGCATCTTAAATTTTTTAATGTTTTCAAAAATATTAATAATTGGTCAAATTTTGTGACTTTTTCTTTATTATAAATAAACAAGTATTTGGAATTTGGTCTAAGTTTAATAACAAATTTATTTCTCTATTGTCCTGGACCCCATACGGTCAATACAAATGTTTAAAACCATGGTATATCCTCAATGTATATTAAAACTAAAATTGAATCCTTAGTTTCTAGGTATATTTTCATAATAGTTTTACATATAAAATATAAAGTTTTTAAGGTAAATTATAGCTAAAAATAAATTTTTATTTTTATAACATTATTTTCATAAATTTTTATGTTTTACTCGACCTAAAAACACTGTTTAATCAACAAGATTTATACATTTTTATTTTAACGAGATTTTTTTTTATTGTAATATAGACAAAAAATAAAAAAATTCCCATTTTTGGATTTTTCCTACTTTTTGTTAAATAAAATTATCAATATACTATAAAAATGACTTATATTAGTTTATAATCAAAGAGCACTTATTTTTCTTCTAAAAAAAATCAAGTTTATAGCTACTCTTGAGGTTATAGAGGTTTAAAATTGGGGTCCATATTAGACTAGTACTTAAAATAACTTCTCGAAAAAAAAAAATTTATTTTTAAATTTACATATAAAACTTTCAAAAATATAACTAACTTTGAGCGCACCAGTATAGGCTCAAAAAAACTTTATTTGCAAATTTTCTAGGGCATTTTGATAACCACCTTAATATTTAACAAATACTACATTAAGTAATATTTATATTAAAAGCACTTCTTGCTAGTAAGGGCAATAGGGATAAAAGAGGAAACAAAAAATGTACTTCTTGTTAAAAATTTTGACCATACTCAGGCAGCCATATTGATCAAATTTTTGCAATATATCAGCGGCTTGACAATCAATTTGTTTTTGAAGAACTTTCATTTACAAAGGTAGTTGTTTAATTAATTTTACACCGGCTTTTTTAATCATATAACAAATTGATGGGTTATACTATTCGAACCTTAACTTACTGTGCAAAATTATCCTATGAGTTTAGTAAAATTTAGATAGAGGCATGTTGTCAACTAGAAAACTAGAGATCAGAGTCAAGACTTTAAAGCCCGCCCGGTCTAGTGCCGCTTTCAGCCCCGAAAAAGGGCTGGGCCATAATTTACAATGGGCCGGCGAGGAATCAAAAAATATGTCTGGCGAGTGGCCGGGCTGGATTAACTCTACAAGAAGCATTGTAATTTAGCAAGCAAAAGGAACGGCCATTTGTTAATTTTCGCTAAACTTTACTTAATTAAGTGCTTCCCACTCATGTTTCCTTTATCACCTAGAAGTGAAAAATCGTGGCAGTGTTCACATTGCAATTCTAACCTTAACAATGGAATATCATTACAAAGGCAAGTTAAATTGTCTTAAAAACTTCAACATAACCTTTTTTTTTCTTGACCATTTTCAAGATCTATCCTTGGCTCAATGCTGATATTCAAGTGGAGTTTAAAACATTTTTGTTTAGCGTTACCGTGTTGAAAGTCAATGACAAAACACCCTGGCATATGTTTTGCAATCTTAAATAATCACGCGCGTAACTTCGTACAAGCCGTATGTATTATAGTTATACTGTATCATAATTTATGAAAATTCTTAAATGGAAAATTTATTATGGCAATTAATACGCATAATAAATATATGGATCGCGATATGTTATAGATTTATATATGAGGACAAATATTTCAATATAGAAATTTGAAGAAAACATAAAACAAAGAACCAATTGACGATTGTTCAGTCTAATTTATAGATAGTAGAAATGGTCGTATTTCCTTCGAGAAAAAGGCTAGCTACATCATAATTTTATTATTGATAAAAAAGCAGTATTATCAGGTAAGTAAAATACCTGAGCAGTAATATGGCATTGAAAAAAAAACCCATTTTATGAATGCCTTGTCCATCCATGTACATGAAAAATTTCTAATAATTTAGTTTTAAGGTCAGTGTATTGTGTAAACGCTGCAAATTTTTTGAAATTTTTCAGTACTAAAACTTAATGCGGAATTCGCAAACAGCTATTTGTAAATGAACGACACATACTGGTTACAATTTTATTTTCAACAAAATTTGGAAAAGTTTGCTAAAATTTAGTTTTAAATCTTCAAAAGATATTTCTTCTGATATATGTAAAGATTCAAAGTTTCCTAATTAACCATAAATAAATTTATAGAGTTTTCACGCATTTTTTAATTCTTGCAATAAAACATAATCTCCTAAATTAGGCGAATTCCATACAACTATGTTAATGCTGTAAGAAAGTATAAACTGCAATTTTTAATGGACATTTAAGTAAATCTAAAAACATCCCATTTCCAAACTGCCAAATTCGCAAAGCAATCCAATGTATTCCCATCATCGGTTTAAATTTTTTAGAGCGTTATTAGTTGAATGACCATCCCCATCTAAAATTAAAATTTCCTTTATACAAAGCGGATTGCGGATGATTTGAAATGAATATGACACATTTAAGTCAACTTTCACGTTACATGTTTCGGTTTTTAAGAATGCTGATAATCTACTATATTGGAATCATTCTTATATCGGTAATAGTGAATGTTAATATTTAATATATTAACAAAAAGTTATAATCAATTGAATTTCGCTTTTTGTGCATCTAGATTACTACTGAAGGCAATAAAGACATCACAGGTAAATCAAAAAATTACATTAAAATAAGCATTTTAGGCACAAGGTGGGGGCTCGTGTATACATAGAGGAAGGCCTATATATTTATATAAATATCGAATACCACCGAGCTAGGGGTGAGAAAATGTTGCTTTTAGAGAAAATGATTTTTTGTTCTCCAAGGCCGTACCTAATTTTCTTTTGACCTGTCCAGTCCACATGTAAAGGTGCAGATTAGGGATTATTATAAAATTCACCACTTAGCTTTCCGCTAAAATGTTAAGAATGGGCTTACATAAAAAAGAGATTTCTCCGTTTGAGGTCAGTATTTTGCTTATTCTTATAGCCAATTGAAAACCATTTGATTTGCTACGGCGCTCTCTCTAATGTGGTTGTTTAACTCTCTCTCTCTCCCTCAATTCAGTTACAGTGAATTGCGACGCCATCCAGGGAATGATAGTCAAATTGGTGCCCGTAAAACCTTTTACCGGTCGAATATATACCCGTGATTACATGGACATCCCCCCGTGCTCAAATCAATTCCGAGATTCGATGCAAATGGACATTGCTATCTCATTTACCGGCTGTGGAACTAAAAAGGTTAGATATATTTACACTAATTTTGAAATTTAAAATACGGGAACTGGTGTCCTCAGACAAATGAACTCAATTTGTTGAATTTTTTTTATTATTCTCTTGGGTATTTTTTGATTCAACGTAATCCTACAGAGATACGAGAATACGTACAGTAACGGGTGATCGTAAAAAAAGAAACCAATTCTTGAGAATTAGCGGCAGATGATTCGGCTTACGAGACTATGTAGAACCTCTTTTCCCATACCAACGAAACATTTTCATACGTAAGAAGAAGTAACAGCTGAAAATTACGAAATTTCATATTTTAATAAAAGTAAAAAAATTTCGAGGGGTTCACATTTAACCTAAAGCTACTTGGAATCATTGTTACATTCAAGAATTGGCCATGTCAGGTTGTAAGAAAATTAGTTTTTAAAGCGAAATAGTTTAAAAAATGAGGTCTAACTGTAAGCTAATTCATCTCTACTGAGTTAAAAAGTACATTGATCTGTGACCCATAATCGTGAAATCTTGTGTTTTGTGATTTTTACTTCAACAAATTACTGTAAAAGACACGTTAGGCTATAGGTGTCTTTAGTCCACACATAATCTTCCTGTATGATCAAAAAAAGTATCATTTAACGGAGTAGCGACCTATAAAAATTCATTTGTCAAAGATTATTTTCTTTCATGCTAGGCCGAAAGACTAATAATTGCCTTGCCGGCGTTTATAAGCCCCACCCCTCTCAAACCCCTTCCCTTCTTTAATAAAACGTATAGGACTTCTAACTATTTTACAAGTAGGAACCCATTTCTAATTAGGCACTCTAACAATCTACACTCTTTAAACACGATAATAATTTGAAAAAGAAAAAAAAATTAATAAATAAAAATTTCTTGTTGTTTTTTAGAGAGAGAGGTTAATTCGTAATATTACAAATCTTTTTAATACCTAATATATAAAAATTTTAAGAAATAGAATCTTAAAAATAATGCTGTGTTTTTTTCAATATAATTATTTGAGGCTACATAATGATTTTTAACAATTAAAATTGACCACGTAAGGATCCGGACTCCACCAATTACTTCCAATATCTAAACGAAAAATAAAATTTTTAATTAAAATTTTGAAATATCCTAGGCGTATGGACCCTCTACGCCCACCATATCTGTTGTGGCTAAGTCATGAAAAAAGCCTTACTTAAGCGAATTAAGGGTCATTAGCTGCTCAAAATAATTATTAATAAATATGTTTTCTACCGAGTCTAAGCCCCGTGCAGCTTATCGACCCGGCCCTAAGACATTTTAGAATGTAATTGAGCCGGGACGGAGCCCGCTTAATATTATTATTTTATAAATGACACACTATTTTTTTTGTTTTCATCTAATTTTAATTTGATCGGGCTGGTGTAAAAGGCAAAAATTTTAAAGTCCTCTAATGGGGGAGGCCAAACTGGGACTCGTGGTTAATGGGCGAAAGAAATTTTTTTTATAGACGGGTGGGTAAGCCTGCCTTGAAAATTTAGGTGGCCCGTCAAAATTATTAGTAAATATGTATTTAACGTGCATTTATTATAGTCCTCTATTGGAGCCTTCGGCCATATTCACGGCTACCACAATTCCACCTATCATATTTATGAATATTTACGATTTTCGCAAGGACACGTATGTTCGAAATGTGAAAATGGGTCAAATATATGAACTCGAAATTGATCTTCAAAGCGGTAATTAAATTTTCTCTTACAATTATTTATTTTGGTTATTGTTAAGATAGGACATGTGGAACATATGTTAATTCTTAAAGTCAAGTGATTTAAAGTTCACTGTTCTCTTATGAATAAATTTCTACATATAATACTTGATACCCTTTAAGCCTCAATTGGGGTTAGGCACTGCCTAACCTTATCCAAACTCCCAAAAACTAATTATAACCTCAAACTTTCCAACTATCTATTTATGACACTTATGAATAATTTTATGTAATATTTTTTTACAATTTAGCTGTATACGGTGGATTTGTCAAAAATTGCGTCGCCAAAAGCGAGATAAATAACCAAAATTTTACGCTATTAGATGATCAAGGGTAATAAATTGTGTTTTTACATGAAAATGTATT
>JAUIRJ010000248.1:0-28796 GCA_030555515.1 Acutogordius australiensis | reverse complement strand
GAGTAGGGGAGACCGGGGCAATTGTGACAAATAAAAGTCAAGCCCAGATTGCAAAAAAACTACAGGGTTTTTTGAAAAAAAAATTTTAGTTTTCGATAGCTCAAACTTAGTTCTTTAATATATATAATGTTTATTTTTCTAGGATTATCTAAAAAAAATTTATTTAAAAAAACATAATTACCCCACGCTGGGGTAATTATGATCAGCGTAGGGTAATTCTGAACATGTCGAAAAATCCATTAGCACTTAAAAACATTTTAATAACCTAATATATTACTTAATTTTATATAAGATTTCAATAAAAGACGAAAGAGTTGTATAAAAAACGATAATTTTTAAGGATTTAAGGTTTTTTTTGGATTGTAAGCTAAAATGGTTTTAATCGTTATTGCGCAAAAATATCGGAAATTTCCTATCTAAAATGATAAATTATTAAGTAATATTAATATTTTATTATAAAATAAATAAATTAGATCATAACCATAAATTTTTTCTTATTAAAATTGAGTCAAAACTACCCCACAATTTTTGACTCATTTTTGCCCCAAGGTTAGTCACCAACTTTGAGGGGTTAAAGAATATAATTAAACACGTGATATAATAATTATTTTTACATAATTCAATGACTTAATACTTCATTAGATAATTCCGTAAATCTTATGTAAAATGATCAAGTTTAAAAAATTTTATCCAAAAAAAATCAAGAATTTTTTTTGTAACTTTTGGGCATCAAATATACGTTTTACTATATAACTCAAAAAGTTTTGATCATTGGGATATAAAAATTTGCTGATAAGGGTTTTAAAACATATATTTTATTTATAATATATCACTATTATCATACCAATTACCAAACTTTTTAAAACATCAAAAGTTATAATTGCCCCAATAGCATAATTGCCCCGGTCTCCCCTATGCCGTCAAAAATAATATTAAATTCGGATCAAAAAATTAAAAATATAAATATTTCAAAAATCCTTTTATGATTTAAAAAAACCTTTGCTCATTTTTTTATACTGCTAAATAGTTTACAAAATCAATCCATAAATGTTATTAATGTGGACCATGCAACTATACGTGATGAAAATAATGGAGGAAAGTCTACACCCGATGATAAAGGGACCTTAGAATACAATCGTTATGATATCACACAAAGTTTTGAGGATTTTGATTTGCACGACTGTAATTTGGTAGGAGATGTCAAAAGTGGCAAAATATTATGGTTTAGAATTAATTTTTCCAATGTATAAAAGATTTGTATTTTAGCTGTAAGGGCACGTTCCGATTTCATTCATTTTTGAGAATTTTAAAATTTATTTTAAAAATGTTGGTTCAATGCAGTGCTGGAAAAACAATGAGCCAAAAAACTTTGGCTCATTTTTTCCCCAAAACATAAAGAGAAAGGGAGCTAAAATATAAAGGGCTATAAGAATTCAAAAAAAGCCATTACTAAGAAAAGGGGCAAAAAAAAACCCAAATAAGTGGCTCTTAAAAAGAGCCCCAAAAAGCCCATTTTTTGTTTTCTTTATAATAATTTCAAAAAATTTTGATTTTTTCTTTATAATAATGATGGGTGGGTTATTTTTTTTTAAGCTCCTAGGAGTTTTTTTTGAAAAAGGGGCTTTTTTTGCTTTTTTTCCCAGCCCTGGTTCAATGTTAAAAATTTTTTAAGCGCTAAATTTTTTGATTATATTGAAATGATTATCAGCTATGTTTTAATGTGATAAAATTTAATATAATTTTAAATTAACTCAAAACAATTGCTTGGTGTAAAAATGAGAAAGGTTTACAATTTGATAGTTTTAACGTTTGTAATAAAAATAAATTACGTGAAAACAGTGTAAATTATATATTTAATTATTGTGAGTTTTTATGTCACAAGAGTTCATTAAAAAAAATTGTTGTCGGGATAATTGTTATAAAGAAGCTAAAGTAAATATTAAAAGTAAAAATAGGGTAATTCAGTTTAGTAATTGCTTTTTAAAGACAATTTTAGCATAAAATAAATTTTCAATGTGAATAGTCCATTTTTATTTTAGATTGATTTATATAGATTGCGATATTAAACTATGATTTTCACAATTCAAAAACATGAAAAATTTTTACAAGTCTATTTAAAAAAATCTTAAAATTTTGCCTAGGGTTTGCATTTTTAAGTTACTTACGGCGCGGCGCGTTCAAACTTCATTCAGTTTTTAAAAAATTCTAAAAATTAAATTTTTTTTTACATATAACGCATTTTAACCCAATTATTAAGCATTTAAAGTACTTTTTCTGAAATAAATAAATTAATAAAATTATTAGAATTTCTCCAGTTTCATAATTTTTTAAAAATGAATGAAGTCTGAACGGGCCCCTATTCAAATAATTTTGAAGATTTTTCAACATTAGACTATTTATTAGGAATGTGATGAAAATGGGCCGAACTCTTCCTTGGGATAAAGCTTTGAGGATATTGACCGGAACCGATCACATTAACATGGATGCTATGGTAAGATACTACGAGCCGCTGATAACTTACATTCAAAAAGAATTGAAAATTACGGAAAAGGAAAGTTCGGATAGCGATCCTAAGTGGAGCATGATCAAAAACCTTAATCAATTATTTGGGGAAAGCCCTTTAAAATAAAAAAAATGCTTGCAGGTCATTTTCAGCTACTTTTTTACCTGAAAAAAGCACGAATGCTACAATTTTTGCCGAAGTTAATTACGTAAAACTATGCATTTTTTCTTACAATTAAAACTACTTTCTAAATATGTTGAAACAATATAAATATTTAAAATAATGAACCCTACTTTCCTTCTCTCATCATTTTTTCAAATATTTGAACCCCCAACGAACAATTCTAAAGTTATTATTCTTATATTTTATACAACTGTGGCCTATTCCATTTTAAAAAATAAAATGTATAAAATCAACCGCTTATAAAAAATTAAATATTAATATAGTTTAGCCGTTTATTAGGCCTCGCAAAAAAATATTTCAAAAGAGCGCGTTCAGACTTAATTTAGTATTTTAAATTTTTTTAAATATACCCAATAATAAAAGCTGACAATGTAAAAAACACTTGCCCATATTTTTTTTTATAAATTTTTTAAATATTAACATGCCTGTGGCCATAGGCGTATCTTGAGGGGGTGAACATGGTATGCAACACCCCCCCCCCCCCTTGCTAAAAGATTAGGTTACGCCTCTGTCTACGGCCTACTATTAATGATATTCTTATAAAGATATATGTGGAAATTTATATAAATTTGATTCGGTTTCTATTTGCAATTATTCTTGATTTATTAACCTAATGGCATTTTCATGAAGACTAAATAAACTTAAGACTATGTAACAAAAATTATATTGAACATAGTAAATTTTTTTGCGACTACCAATGCAATTTTTTTAAATTGGATCTTTTTAAGAAGAAATTTTAATTCTTGTTACAATTAAGTTTTCCAAAAATTATAATGGTAAATTTAGATTAGACGCATAAGGTTATAAATAAATGTTTGTGTTTTATACCAATGCTCTTAGGTATTATAACACAGGTCCACAAAAATTTATAAATGTTGAGGATGAAATTGTGGCAAAAATTTATCTGCTTTAAACCGAAAAATTGACTTAAAACTATAGTTGCCATTTATGGTCTTTGACGTGGTCCCAGTTATATATAAACTTTGATACAGACAAATTTTAATTAAACTTCAAAAAATAATTTTTAATCATATATTGTTGATGCTTTGTTTTCAACACTTTTGCTGATTGTATTTATTTTAGGGAGTTACATTTTCTAATTCCTAATTTGCTAAAGCTTTCAAACATGACGACTTGCATTTTTATTCATACTGAATCTAAAGTTTGTGGGTAAGATTGAGAGTACATGTTCAAATTAAACTATTTTTGTCTAATTTTATTAATTTTCTTAACAGCAGCTTGGTTAAGGCTTTTCTACATTCTCATTGGCTGTTTGACTCGCAATTTAGCTTTAACCGTCTATCATCTAGATGGATCAAATATTTGTAATTAGAGATGCCAATGGAATATAAATTATAATTTTTCATATGACTTTGTGCGCACTACATGATTAGCACAGTGCTGGGAAAACAATGAGCCAATCTGGTCATTTTTTCCCCCAAAACATAAAGAAAGAAAGGGAGCTACAAAAAAAGCCCTTACTAAGAAAAGGGGCAAAAATAATCCCACAAAAAGTGGCTCTTAAAAATAGCCCCAAAAAGCCCATTGTTTGTTCTCTTTATACTAATTTCGAAAAATTTTGATTTTCCTTTATAATAATGATGGGTGGGTTATTTTTTCTTAAAGCTCCTAGGAGTTTTTTTTAAGAAATGGGGCTTTTTATAAACATGCCCCTTTTCTTTGAGCAAGAAAAGGGGCTTTTCTTTTGCCATGCCCACGAGTTTGTGAGCATTTGGGAAAAAAACTCAAATACTTATTAAAAAAAAGCCCATATATTTTTTTTCCCCAGCCCTGGATTAGTAGGAAAACAATTTTGACTTTTTTCCAAAAATTTTATTTTGAACGTGCTAAATAATAGGTCATTATTAAGATGTTATATAGTTTTAGGTTAGTTTAAGTTATTATTAATGTTAAAATCCTATTGAGAATAAAACTAAATTTTGCCTGCGACAAGAATAAGCATGCATGCTGTTTAAAATTGAATGCGGTTGATAAATTACTTAAATGTTAGAATACTAGAAACACTGGAGATTTGCTATATATTAGTCTAGGCTTAATTGTATTATCCATTCTTTTAAAAAATAGGCTTTTGCGTTCAGACTTCATTCGTTTTTAAAAAAAATCATAAAGATGTTTTATAATTTGAGTTTTTACATCGAAAATTATTAACCACTGTTTTTTTTAACAATCGGAGCAGCTCTAAGTATATTTAAAAATGATAAATGTATATGGTCAATTCCACCTCAAATCGACAAACTTTTTCCCTTGAAGTCTCAGTTTTGGCTGAAAATTGGTACACTGGTAGGGTCCTTGGGTGCTGATAAAAAAATAAATTTTTTAAACGGAAGTGATTTTTGACCGAGATATGAGCAAATATATTTTTCATTTTTTTACAAAAAAAAATTTGAGGCAACTTTGCGCGCATGTATCATCTAAGGTATTGTAGCTAAAGTCATAATTTTTTTTTTATTTTGAAGATCGTAATAAGGGCTACCTTAGACGCAAAAAATATTTAAAAAACTTTTTTTTAAGTTACCAAAAAATTAAAGTCAAGTTTAGACACAAACGGCTCAAAAAACGTATCTTTAAATTTTCTGAAAAATTTATATAATATGGCCCTTAATAATGTTAATAAATATATGATTTAAAAAGTTTGAGACCGGCATGACTTTTTACAAAATTTAAATAAATCAATTTTTTGCCCTAATTTTGGGTCATATATATGCCCTTTGCACTTAGAGTATGCCAATGTGCCAAATTTTACAGTATTCAAAAAGCAGGACATATGGGCAATTATGTTAGACCATAATAGTTTGATTTAATTGATTACTACTTTTATTAAATTTACAATGAAAAAGTGCACCTTAAAACCGAAAAAAGTAACAATTTTGCCTGTTTCAAAATCGACTTTCTGGTTAACCAGCCAACCTTTTTTTATTATTTAACATTCATTAATAGAAAAAATATTGCTTAATAACATATAACAGCCCCAGCTTTTTTCATTCGATTTTGACGCTTCTACAATAAAAATACCTAAATTTGCCAAAAAAACAGAAGATTTTCAGGTATCAAAAAACTAACGCAGTTGTATTCGTCTGTGCAAGCTTATTTTTTTATTATTTTTTCCATAATTAACTAATAATATTTAGAACCTATATAATCAGTCATAATTTGCCTGTTTAAGTGTTTAAAAAAATAGTATATATGTTATGTATAGAAAATTTTTAAAGAACGAGATAGGTAAATTACAAAAAAAAGGAGATCGAAATCATTCCATTATTTTAATTAAATTTGTAATTTGTATTTATTAAAACATGTTCTTGTGTTAAAATTCGTTAGGAACGCATTTATTTATAAAAAACTTTAGGTCAATGCCCAAATCCATATGCCTATAGAATCAAATAACAGTGATTTCCTCTTTCTTTAATAGATCTACTGCGTCTATATTATAAAACTAAGATGTAATTGGAACTAAAATTGTTGGTTTTTAAACATTATTAAGGTCGGTTAGATATATATTGTATGCCTTGTACTAAATAGCCTTTCAAAAACATATTTGGCATTTGTAAAAATTAGTAAAAAAGACTGAATGTCTATATATTTATATTAAATTGTGTCTAATATTTAGTCTTAAAATTCATCATTGAAGCTAATTCTGCCCGTTATAATCATTTAAAGTTGTTTAACCCTAAAACTGACTTCTTTTATGTATTTATAATATCAAAAAACATATCACTATGTTTCATAAAATAATTGGCTTTTTACGTATATTATAAGTTTGTTGATAATCAAAAAAAAACATCTGTTGAATCATATTATTCTAAATAGACCAATTATAATTTTACTTTTTTTTATCAGATTTAACGTTTTTGAGGCGGTTTTATTTAAAATCTATTGATTAAAGGAAAAAAATAAATTTTTACAAATTTTTTAACTCCCAAAATTTATACATCAAATTTAACAAATTTTTTGAATTTTCCCGAGGGGAAATATTGAATATTATGTACAATTTCTAATATTGTTCGTCAAACTAAAAAGGACTAGTAAAGGTTAACAAATACAAGCATACAAATTTTAAGTTTTTATTTTTTACACCTTAAAATTCTAAAATACTTGGCAAACTTTTGTTTTAATTTCATAAAAAGCTATGGGTACGTTTAAAAATGTTGGGGGAAATTTATGTTATATAGCGACGTTTTATGTATAAAATGCATTTTTAAATTTTGAAAATGGTTTGGTAGTAACCCAGAAAGTCGGCTTAAGATAGAAGTAAGATACTTAAAATTACCAATTTTTTTGATCTGAAGTTCTCTTTTTCTTTCCAAAATTGACAATAGTATAAATCAAATAAATAAAACTGTTATAGCCCATTATTGCCCCTATGTCTAACTTCTTATATATAATTAAATTTGGCACTTTCAAATATTTTAATATAATGCAAGGAGCAAATTTTTGACTAAAAATCAAAAAAAAATTATTTTTTTTAAAATTTTTTAAAAAAGTCATGTCGGTCCCAGACTTTTGAGTTCGAATATTTATAAAGAGTATTAAGGAGTATATTTTAGAAATTTTTCAAGAAATTTAATAAAATGCTTTTTTAGTTATTTTAAACTGAATATTCTTAATAAAATTGTAAAATTTAAAAACAAATTTTTTAAAATAATAAACACATGCAAGATAGCCCTTAATGTCCTCTTTAAAATAAAAAAAATTAAGTCTCTAGCTATAATACTTTTTGACTTATAACCTCCCAAAGTTGCATCAAATGTGAAAATTTACCTTGCAATTTTTTTTTCTTTTGCCCCTACCGCCGTCAAAAATCACTTCCGGTCAAAAAAAATTTCCAGATTATAAGATACCCTTAGATACTACCTCCATGCAAAATTTTAGCCAAATCAAAAGGGGTACCCCTTGTTGGATTGAGGTGGAATTGACCATATTTAAATCTATATAAAAATAGCTAATAATCACAACAAGGCTTTTAGAATTTAAACGCTTAAAAAAATTTATAACATTGAACTAATATTTCTTTTGTGGTAGTTTAAATTTTAAAATCAAATTTTGAATAAAGTCTGAACGCGCCCAGCACTTATTTTGAAATTTGTTAAAGCATGGTTGACTCCTATTAAATATGGAAGTTAAAACGCAGGGTTGAGTAACATTAAGTGCATGCTGTGGGGGGGGGGGGGGGGGGGGACACGAATCAATTTTTCCTATAATTCAAGAAGTTATTAAGTTCAAAATATGTTTAAAGTGAAACACATGTCTTTCTATATAAATATAAATGCAATTCTCTAATTTATACTTTTTTTTTATTCAGCAAATAAAAATAAACTGATTGAGATTTATTTTTCAACTCAATTTTTAAATAATTTCTAAAAATTAACATAATTCGCAAAAAGGGCATAAATTATGTCTTTGGATATAATTGGACCTTTCGAATTCTAGAACAAAAAACTTTTAATGCCTATATCGCTTTTTGCAAGCAAATAATATGAAATGAGACATTTCATAATCATTTATATTTTAAGCTTTCACATTGGCGTTGTAAATAAATTATTTAAAATTATATATAACACATTAACAAATTTTTGAGAATTATGAGCTAACTACGGAGATCAAACCTGCCATCTTAGATATTTTCAACCGTTTACCGTGCCAAAAAACCAAAAAAGATTAAAAACAAAAATAAATGAATTTTTTTTGCATAGGCTGCAGCTAATACTTCTTTCAAAATTTTAAATTAAAAAAATTTTAGCGGCTAATATCAAAAAAAGAAAATTTAGGTTTTTTAGTCGTTTTAGGATGTGCCTAACAAAATATTTATAAAAATATTTTTTAATTTTTTTTTCACACTAGCCCCCTCAATGCTATTCAAATGCGTGCGATTTTTTTTTGTAAAACCTTTTTTTCCACTAATCGCAGCCATATATACAACACTTTAAATATAACTGTTATTACAAACCGATAATATATCGTGTCGTATTTAAGTTTAGACGCGAAATATTTTGTATTACACAGGTCAACAATTTTTTGAGAGTGAGTTAAAAACAGAGATCAAACCTGCCATCTTAGGGAATATCAAATCCGGTCACCGTTTTTCCTAATCAAACTTAGTTAGTCAGTTATAAACATTGAAAATTTTAGAAAAAAAAGGTCAAAAACCAAAAAAGATTCAAAAACAAAAATATGAAATTTTATTTTTGCATATTCACAATAGTTAAACTGTTAAATTCAAACTTCAAATAATATTTTCATTAAAAACCGATGATATATCGTGTCGTATTTAAGTTTGGACGCGAAATATTTTGTATTATTTAAATGCGTAAGAGCTTGATATATTAATAAAATTTATTTTTTATTATTTGTCATTAAAAATATAAGTTACAAGGGATTTTTAAATGCAAAAAAGAATTTTACATTATTTTTTTAGGGTATATTTAGATCTGTCAATTTGGTCAAAAAAGGCCATTTTACGTTATACACGGATCTAAAATGCCAAAGACGGAAGAAACTAAGAAAAACGAAAAAAATATATATGAGATTAGGCCATCATGGAGATGCAATCTTTTATGTTTTCATAAAATTCACGCTTCTGACATTGATATTTGTTGACCTGTGTTATATAAATGCTGACGTAAGAGCTTGATATACTAAAAAATCTTATTTCTTATTACTTGATATGATGAATATAAGTTACAAGGGATTTTTATAAGATTCCTAAATTTTTCCTTTTTAGAGTATTTTCGATTTGTCAATTATGTCAAAAAAGGCCATTTTTTGATATAAACGGATGTAAGGAGCCAAGGCCGGAAGAAACTAAGAAAAACAAAATAAATATATGACATAAGGCCATCATTATATTCTTTTATGTTTTTATAAAATTCACGGTTGTACCATTAATATTTGTTGACCTGTGTAATCCCTGCCTAAAATTTTACATTAACATTTTAATGTAACAATATATTGCATGAGAATATGTATCCCCGGCAAACTTAGAATTAAGTTAAAACATTGAAGTTAAATAGTTTTTGTTCACTTGTTTAATTCGCAAATGGTAGGGTGAGAAATTTGTAACGCGAACGCTATGGTGGGGTCCATACGAACCCCAATTTTAAACCTCTCTAACTTCAAGAGTTTTAAAGCTATGACCTTTATTTTTTTTTATTAATTAGAGGAATACGTACTCTTTATTATTGACTAATATAAGTTATAATTAATGAATATTGCAAATTTTATTCGACACAAAGTAGAATAAAATCTGAAAAATTGAATATTTTTCCATATTACATTAAATAAATGTCAATAAATTAAATGTATCAATATTATTGATCAAATCGTATTTTTACGTCTAATAGAACATATTTAGAGATTTTTATGAAAATAAAACATTTTTATATAAAAAAATTATTTGGCTATTTACCATAAAAACTAGATATTATAAAGAGAAAAAAAAATAATTTTTATCATTGTTATACAATACAACCATTTATACTTAATCATTAAATTGTTTAAAAAAAATAGTATTAAACTAAAATTGCAAATATTTAAGTTTGAATTAGCGTCAATAACATAGTTTTCAACATTGAAATTGAGAGGGTGGGGTCCGATCCCAATTCAATTTTTAAATTCTAAACACATTTTGTTATTAGACTTAGACCAAATTTTAATAATAATTAAAAAGATTTTATTTATGAGATTTCCAGCATTAATATATTATAATATCAAATTAACAATGTTAAATATAATTAATAAATTATAAACAGGTGGTATATTAAATGTAATATATGAAAGAAGTAATTAAAATAAATTTAAAAAAAAAATAAAAAATAATAAAAATATTATATTCACTAAATTTTAGAGTCTTCCGGCCACGTATTTTTAAATAGAAAATAATTATTTTTCAAAATTTCTATGGAAATTTTTTGCCTTATGCTAAAACTTGGTGAAATAAAATTATTTTTAATTAGTTTACCAATTTGTTTGAAAATTTTCAAGGCTTCAGGACCAAATGATCCAGAAGTTGTGGCAACAATTGGTATAAAAATATTATCGGAATTTAAAAAACAATATTTTCTTGTCTTTAAAATTTCGGCATTCAAAATTGGATCAAAATTATAATTTGAAGGGGCCAGAGGATCAACACAGGTGAAATCCCAAAATAAAGGTTTCCCCTCAGAGAAGGGAACAAGAGTTTTTCCATCCGGTCTTTTAGAATTAAAAGATAGACCAGGTTCTAAAACACACGGTATATTAGCCTTTTTAAAAAAAGTGGCGATAATGATATTAACCTTATTGTGTCGCCTTATCTTTGAATTCGACAAACAATGTAAGGGATGCCTGCCAAAACTATCGGTGAGAGTCTTGCATTTGCTGCAAATGTAAGGAGTTGAAAAAGGAATTCCTAAACGCAAATACAAAGCATATTGAAACGCTTCGTTAGGAAGTAATTGATTATTTAACTTACTGGGGAACGCCTCTAACCATTCATGACCTGAATTGTATGAAGAGAGTGATCTAAGAAGGGATTTGTGCGTTGTGTTTTCACTCTGTAAAAGGTAAGCAAGAGAGTTTAGCGCTAAACACATATCCCATTCTTTTTGATCACCCGTTTCAGGGTATGGCCTGGTAGGGCCGGCCTCAAAAGCCCAGGTAGTTAAGGCTTGAAAAAAAATCGGGTCCGAGTTAAAATTTGTGATTTTAAAGATTGTATCCTTGAAGGATGAAAAGGAAGCAAGGAAAGCGACAAGCGCTATATTACTGGGTGACCTGACCCCAAGTCCACCCAGCTTGCCTGGTAGGGTAAATTGGACGTAATTATTCAAATCAAATTTTAAATTAAAAAGATTTTGAAAAATTAAAATTAATTCGTGCTCAAATTTTTTGAGCAGAGAATTAAAAACAAAAGCTCCAGATGTCCGGAAGCAAAATTGCAATTGAGGAATTAAAAAAACATTTTTTAAAAGAAAAAAGCCTGATGAAAGGGTAATTTTTTTTAAAATTTCTAATTTTTCTCTTAAAACAAGTAAATGATTCTCTAAAAATTTTTCAACCGCAACAAAACCTCCAACGGGTGAACCTAAGATTATTAAATTCTCATATGAGGTTTTATTAAAGGTTTCAACTATAGAATTTGTAAATGGCGGGAAAGGATATATCTCACATTTGTTAGGATTAAGAGATAAGTTTAAAACAGAAAAGTGGCTTTGGGCTATACTAAGTGCTAAATTGATATCATCCAGCTTGCCACACATGGTACAATCATCTAAATACCATAAGTGCAACCGGAGATTTGTTGAATTAGAAATTTCATCTATCAAGTTTTTAAGCCCAAGGCAAAACAAAGGCGGACCTAAAGGGTCACCTTGTTGAACTCCCTGTGAGGAAGAAATTATTACATCCTGAAATTTTAATATTGAATCAATACCATAACTTAAATGTATATAGTTGTGGTATTGGGGAAAAATTTTTAAAAAAGATTTGATAAGGTAAGAACGATCTAGGCAATTAAAAGCGTTTTTTAAGTCCAGTTTAACTAAATATTCGTCAGAATTCATTGATTCTAAGGTAAGGCGGGTGGCGTGAATCGCAATTCCCCAGCCCCCTTCTATACCAAAACCCAGTTGGTGAGGAGACAGTAGATTTGCTAAAGTGGATTTAATCCTGCTGCATATAACTTTAGAAATAAGGCGTCTAAAAAAACAACCAATAGCTATAGGGCGAATTTTGTTCTTTTCTTGGAGGGGGAGAAGACGAGCCCCAAAAAATATGGGGGCAAATTCCAGTGGGAAATTTCCGTTAAAAATAAAATTTACCACTTTGCAAAAATTGTTGATTAAAAAACTAGAAGTATCAATTTCTAAAATGTCCTTTAAAAATATAGGTCTAAAAAAGTCTAGCCCTGGAGCAGAGTCTGTTGGAAACGTTTTAAGAGCTTTAAGAATTTCATTTGGTGATATTTCCATTTTTGTATTTAAAATAGGGAGAATTTTAAACTTATTAGCGGGCTTAGGGTGTTTGTCTATTAATTGTTCGATTGTTTCAGGAGTATTAGGTGCAATTGAATTATTGCCTTGAAGGATCCTGAGGGCTCCCTTAAGATTAAAATTATTAATTTTATTCGAAATTTTTTTAAAAGATTGGTCGGTAGGCTTATGGGAAGTTTGAAGCTGAAAAGGAGGGGAAAAAACAGCCTGGTCAAAATTATTAATTTTAGATTTAATAACTTGGACTAAAGGAGTCTCATCAAGGGGGTCTGGGATTCCTAATATCAAAGTTGGGAATAAAATTAATTTTTCCCAATTATCATGGTTAGGGGATTCCACTAAAGTAGATAAAATTTTGGAAAAAACACCGTAAACGGCATCTATCGCACTTTTGGGAACCCTTGATATTGTGGGTCCACATTTAGCCAAAATTTGGGTTCCGGGCTCTAATAAAGGAATCTGTACATTTTTTATGTAAGTCTTATTGTTAGACGAAAAACTATTAGTTGCTTGCCCAAATAAAATATAATCTTGAGGAAGAGGGGGAAGATCGGGGATTAAGACTTCAGGGATTAAATCAGACTGAGGCTCATTTACTAGAAGGGCCTCCGGTTTATTGCTTCCCGGGCATCTTTTATCCTTGGGACCGTGGAGTGATATTAAATTATTATTCTTTAATGAAATGAGCCTAAAACAAACAGAACAATTTTTTTTCATTAAAAAATCCACTGAACCAAACGTTTAAAAGAAAATAAAAGGACAAATGTGGGTCAGCGGGGGAAACTTAAATTGGAAGATTGAACACCTTACAGGGTTAAAATTGAGTAGGATGGGTATACAGGTTTTGGGATAACAATGTAAAATTTAAAAAAAAACATTACAAAAAAATAAATGAAAAAAAGAAATAAAAGTATATGAAAAAAAAATTAATAAAAATAATTAATGTACAAATTTAAACTTTTTTAATTTTAGGTTAATGCTAAGCTAAAATAAAGGTCAAAGTTAAATAACTAATGTGAGGTTTTAATTGTTGGAGTTGATCAGTTGTTAGCTGTTGGTGTTGTTGCAAAAATTGTTGAAAATCTGAAGATGGGTCATTTATAAAATTAGTATTGCATTATTTGGGTTTTTGCCAGCCAAAACCTGTCTTGTTTGAGGCAGGAGACATGAGCTATCATGATGAATGGCAACAGGATTTGTATGTAATTGTGTATTTGTTGATTTGAGAGCTGTCTATGAAAGCCTCTTCCTTATTAAATTAATGCTTTATAGAATTTCCAGGTTAGGAGGACCCCCTGAACTCAAATTGTTGATATTATTAGTGTAGGTGGAAGAAGCATTATGATTGCCAGAAGAAGGGTACATACCTGAGTTTGTAAATGGTAGAACAATGGGTAAAGTTGTGGCAGGTAAATTATTATTGTTATTTTCAAACGATTGATGATTGTAGGCATCAAAATTAGAGGTTGATGATGCAGCAGAGAGAAAATGTGTAGGTCCAATGCCCATGAGGCCATTACCACCCAAATTTGGCTATCATTTCATTTAAAAGAATTGTGAGATCCATTCAAAAACTTATACCAATTAATATCAAGACTGATGTTAGAATATGATGCACAATATGTATGGATGGACAATTGTTGACCATATAAGCAAATTGGTCAATTTGCACATGAAATTACCTGTATATGTGCTAATGATATCTTTAATGATATTATTATTGGATTTAGGTATATCCATATAAATGTAATTAATTTAGTGATTCATTTATTAAAAGAATAAATGTAAATACTCATTCTCAGAAAAGTTATGAAGGTCACAAGGCACCAATTTTATCCCTTTCCATGAATATAGATTTAGAGTTATTAGTAATAAATGTTTCATAAATATCTTAGGCTTCATCAAGTTGTGATGGTACTGTAAAAATTTGGGATTTCTTTAGTACAAGGCAACTGGAATCTTTGGTTTTATTTCCAAAATCAAATGAGATTCATATATATGATAGTTCTGATTGGCAAATAATTCAAAAATTTAATGTGGAATAAACATTCATTAATTTTTGTAGGCTTGTATAGGCATAAGTTTGATGCTGAATGATTTTAAAACGTTCCATTTCATGTATACAAAGGCATCCTTTTTGTTGCGCATTGTAATGTTAAATTTGTTTGCTGAACTAGTTATGTACCTTAATTCGTTGTCAAACTTTTCTCAGGCTTGAGCATCTGAGGGTACATTAGTGCCTTTCCCTTTTGAATACATTGCAGATAAATAAACTTACTTGTTTTGTTTATTAAATATAAGAAAAATGTCACAAAAATTTAGCCAATATTATATAATATTTTTGAAGATATTAAAAAATTAAGATGTGCTGGGGTCCGTATGGACCCCGCAGTGCTAATCGCGGGTTAACCCCCCAAAAAAAGGGCTGGGGATCCAGAATCTCTACTTGCACAATCACTGGTAGTATTTAAAATATTAATTAATCTTTGGTTGACAAATTATTTTTAGCGTCTTATTTTTAAAAATGTTACCACCCAATGGATATCAGCGCTTATCTAACATAGGTCAACAAATACCAATGTCAAAAATTTTTTTTTTAATAATATAGATAAAAAATGCATTCCCATGATTGCCTACCTTATATATATTTTTCGTTTTTCTTAGTTTCTTCCGCCTTTGGCTTCTTAGATCCATTAAAAAAAATGGCCTTTGTAACGCAATTCTACAATCGCTCTCTCTTTTACATGCATGTATGATTAATTCACATTAAATGCAAATTAGTATATTATATGATCTGATAATGACCTTAATCTTAACCCCAACTAAATAAAACCTAACCTTAATTTTAAAATAACCTTAGCCAACCTCAAACTAACATTCTTCTAATCCCCGAATGGATAGATGTAATATCAGTAAAAATGTATTGTATGTGCATTTTTAACTTTTTAACAGATATTGCGACATCGAGAATAACCAATAAAAAATTTAAAAACTTTTTTTTATACGGAAATTTTTTTAACTTATATTTATCATTTAAAATAATATATATAGCTCTTACATCTTTAAATAACACAAAATTTTTCGCGTCCAAACTT
Organism: Acutogordius australiensis; assembly: GCA_030555515.1. Classification (NCBI taxonomy): domain Eukaryota; kingdom Metazoa; phylum Nematomorpha; class Gordioida; order Gordea; family Gordiidae; genus Acutogordius; species Acutogordius australiensis. The sequence goes on along the minus strand of JAUIRJ010000248.1, from coordinate 13,029 downwards.
AAATAAGCACGATATATTATCGGTTTTTAATGAAAATATTATTTGAAGTTTGAATTTAACAGTTTAACTGTTGTAAATATGAAAAAAAAATTTAAATTTATTTTTATATTTTGTTTGACAACTAACTATTAATTAAAAAAAACGTCAAACGGATTTTAAAATCCCTAAGATGACAGGCTCAAAATTTTGTTGACCTGTGTAATATAGAAAGCCTGTTAATAAGCTATGTGATTATAAGGGTAGGACAAAAACACAAAACATTAAAAAATGTTTCGTGTTGTTGTTTTTTTGTAACACGATAATGCCCGTTTTTGGCATGGAGTATAAATTAAAACAGCCACATAATAGGTACGGTACATCTTCCACCATTATTTATTAACCCGCGGCAGAGGAGGTGAAAAAAGTTATGAAGTGCTTAATAAGAAACGGAGATACCTAAATCTTTAAACTTTATACCTTAGGAAGTATTAAAGTTAAAATATGTTTTTGTTATATTTCAAAGAGAAGTCGTGTATAAATGCAAATTTTTCTAATATGTATCTTTTTTTATTTCGGAAAATACAGAAGCACTGACATAATATCCATAATGCACAATAAATAAAAAGGTTAATATGCGCATAAGATATGTCTCTAAATGTGGTTGAATATATATACAAAGTTTCATAAAAAAAATTATAAAAAATAAATCTAATGCTATATTATCGCTTTTCGCAGACATAAGTTATGAAATAATTAAGTAATTGATGTCGAAAATGTTAAATTATGTATCATATCTATATTTTATACAACAATTAATTGTATTAGAGGATATTTTCTATATATTATAATTATATAAGGCGACTTGATAAAAAGACTTATGTTTTATAAAAAATTACAAGTAGGTTTTTAAAAACCTCAAATCACTTTAAAAATTAATATTAATGCGTAAAATATTTCAATAAGTTTTTTTTTGTTTAGAATTAATAACATTTAACTCAAGCCAAACCAATTGCCGGCTTTAATTTATATAGTTTAACTAAATTACATGTATTTATTTTTTTATGTTTAAGGAACGTTGAGACTTTTGATTTTACCAAAATTTTAAAAATTTTAATTTAAAAATTTGAGTTTTTACATCGCAGTTGCTCTAAGTATATAGGGATATCTTAATAAATTTATGTCTAAATCTAATACATAGCTGATGTCATTTTAATTAGACTCTTAAATATTTTTTAACTTTTAAAAATATATTAACATTTTTCAAATATTAAATTTATTTTTAATGTTATTAAATTTTTTACCATCAATTATTTCATATTTAAAATTAAGTAGTTTTTTCTAACAAATAACTTATTTTGTTGCTTTATTTAATTTATTGTATGATTGGATTTTAAATAGGACAGATAGGTATTCTTTATAAATTTTAAATTGACACTCACCAGGTAACAAAACTTATAAACCATCGATACCAAACGCTTTTTTTGAAATATGTCATTATACTTTTAACATTGTTTTGTATAGCTCTTATAATCGCAATAAAATTTTAATGGCTGAAAACGAATTTAAGTATTTAATTGTTGATAAACAAGTAATAAACGACCCGGCATCTCAAGCAGAATGGACTTCAAAAAAGCTAGTTTGGATTCCACATGACATTCATGGTTTTATACCTGCAAGTATTAAAGCTGAAAGAGGAGATGATTTGGAGGTCGAATGCCAGGAAACAGGCAAAAGATTGAGAATACAAAAAGTAGATGTTCAGAAAATGAATCCTCCTAAATTTACAAAGGTTGAAGATATGGCAGAGTTAACCTGTTTAAATGAGGCATCTGTGTTTCATAATCTTAAGGATCGTTATTATTCAGGGCTTATTTACGTAAGCATATTGCTTATATTATTTATGGCTATATTGAAATTTAATTTAAATATCTGTTAAACTTCCTCTATCTTATATTTTATAAATAAGTAATTTAAATATCATTGTTAAAAGTCAATGCTTATCCACTTTTTTTACTTTATTTGTAGATATTAATTAAGGATATTAATTAATTTAATTATATGCTATGAAGGGGTAATTATTATTTATTTTTTTTAAGAGACAAATGAGAAGCAGCAAATTTAACTAAAGATATTTTTTAACTAAAGATATTTTTTAATTAATAATTATTATTCAAAAGTGAAACTAATTTTGATCATTTTTAACAAACATTATTTTGGGTTTTTAATTTTATTAGCATATAGGTTGAAATATGTCAACTTTATAAACAAATATTATTTTGAAATTTTTACCTTATTATTGGTCATTACTACCATATCAAATTATAAATTATAGGTATTCAGACTTTTCAGTTTTTCAAAAAGGAATAAAATTTTTACTTTGTGACATTAAACATATTTTAACAAAAAGTTGCCACTTTTTTTTATTAGCAATCAAAATAATTTTTTTGAAGAAAATATAATTTTTAAAATCTAAAAAAGATGAAATCTTTATGTGCCCAAAGAATTGGAAATTACTTAAACAATAGATATGTCTTCAAGAGAAAATTTATAAACATTTTTTTAATATATAATAAATTTTTTATTAGGGCACATTTATTTTAAAAATTCTAAAATTTTTATAATTCAGGTTTTTACATATAAGATAGTTAACCATTGAAACCATTGTACTATAATTTTTCCTTAACCCCAGAGCAATTACAAGTGTTTTTTTTTATATTTTTATTTAATTTAATATAAACATGGCTGATAATCATTTCAATACGATTCATTTAACAATTCTAGCACAAATTTCAACATTTTATTAATTTTTTTTTTGAAATTGCAATGCGCCCTTATATATCATTTACAAATCTATGAATAGGAATAATAGTATGAAATTTTTAATATCTGTTATGTATATATCATAGGTTAAACCAATAAAAATTAGTAAATCTTATTTACAAATTAAAACAGAAAAAAACATAAATTATATCCCAAATTTAATATATTTAAATAAATGTTCATCTTTTTTTGAACAAATTTTTCCACCTCCTTACCAAAAAAAAAAATTTTTTTTTGAATATTAACCCACGTTTTAATATTGTATTTTTTTGCAAAAATATTCACAAAATAAAATAAAGATATCTTAGTAATTTGTTGCAAGTTAGTTTTATGCTACAAACCTTATTAAAATTTTTACTTATAAGTTTTTAAGAATATAAAATAACACATTATCATATTATTATTTAAAAAAATTTTTTTTATTAAAATATTCAAAATTAAAAAAGTTATTCATGTAAATTTTATATTATGTTTAGCTTTTGAGCTTTTTTAAAGATTTATGTAAAATTTATAAGAAAAACCATTTAAAAATTGTGTAACCTTTTAATAATATTGGGTTGTTAATAGTATCAACTCTATGTTTAATAAAATTTTATTGACTATAAAATGGCATAATCATTTTTTTTAAAATAAGTGTTTAAATAAAAGTTGTATATATTTGTGTAAATAATTTTAAGGATTTAGCTATTAACATTATTTTAAATTAAAAACTTTGCATTGTTGATTATTGGTTTACTTGCCCATACTGATTTGGTAATCATTTCAAGCACAAACATTTTTATGGACAAATTTTTTGTTAATTTGATTTAATGTTTCAGCCCATTTTAAATTTTTAATGTAATCCGCCAACTTAAAAGATGTGATAAAAATTTTCGAATAATATAGCCTTGAGTTTCACTTTTTATAATTTTTATGATTCGGCACCCTTTGCCCTAGCTATCAAAATAAATGCAGATGGCTCTATTTATTTAAAAGCTTTCTTTTACATTATTTGGTTATTAAAAAAATTTGCTCTTAAAATAAATTAAAAACTTATTTTTAACTTGTATATTTTCTGATAAAAACATTTCGTATTTTTAAACTAATGCAAAAAAAATCTTTTAATATAACATTCAGCTTGGACACCGCATAGGCGGTAAAATGGGCACGATTATTTGTGAAAAAAACATTTTTTTAGGATTATACCCCTTTCATCAGCACATCTGGTGTAAAATACTCTTAAATATTTTATTAAGCTGCATTTAAGTTTGAAGTAAATATCACAATTTATAATAATAAATGTTAGGATATATATATTTTATGTTAAATTTGTATGACAAAATCAAAATAATAAATATATTAATTAAAAAAATTCGATTTTAGTCCACTGGCCTACAATTAAATATACGTTATAATAAGGCTTTTTTTAGTCCGGCTGGTGACTATTTTGCTTTATAAATAACCTGATACAACAATTTGTTGTAATGATTTAATAATCTTGCTTTATTAACTAAATACTCTATTTTTGAAAAATTTAATTTTTTATTATTCCTTCATAGAAAGGGGCCCATTTCAACTCGAGTTTTTTATTTTGATATTTTGACAAAACGAATTTAGTTTACACGCATATATTGATTGGTTCAGTTTTATTGCCTAGGCTATGCATGATATGATTTTATTTTGATGCAACACGAAGCCAGCCACTTTGTTTACACAATCTATAAAAACTGAATACCTTTTCATACATATTTGCTGGATGAGTAATACTTCTCTACCTGTAAACAATCTTAATATATTGAAACCCTTAGGCATCATTGAAAATTGTGGGCTATTTTTTGAGTTTTAAATTTTAGATTTACATTTTGTTGTCACAACTCAAGGTCTACTTCGATTTTAAGGAACAATTTTTAATATATTTAGACATTTTAGAGACATTCAATCAAGTCTTTTCTTAAATATTAATTTTTATAAAACCAATTTTAAGTTTACCTGCATAAACTTTGTTAGGCATTTTAATTTTAAGAAAAATGATAAAATATTAAATACGCTCAATCATAGTCTTCAATATGTTTGAGCTACGAACCGAAATGTAATTTAGTTATCAGGTTAAAAAGTATATTAGTGTTAACAATTATTAGAATTTCTGCGCAAGGTCCTATAAACTTGACGTTATATGTTTTGTTTTTTGCATGGATGTATTTTTTTAAAATTATCCTAACAAAATATGAAGACCAAGCTAGAAATATTGCCAATTTAACTCTCGGTAATTATAGTTTATCCATAAAATTAAATTGATTGAAATAAAATTTAATTTGTCGTGTAATTTTTAAAAAATGATTTTTTTAATGTCTACATCGGAGTTTAAATTGTATTACCAATAAAATATAGAATATTGTCACCTTTAGTCCTTATCAACAATACTAAAAATATAAGATTTGAAAAATTGGCCCGGCCCGATGGTTTACGGGCGGTCTCCGGTGATCTATATTAAATTATGCATTTTTTCAATTTAATGGTTAAACATTGTCTGTCATAAAAATTTGCACAAAATTTTACTTTTGACTACGCGTTTATGGCCTACTTACTAAGTTAGCTATTGATTAACCAATATGAGTATTCTATAATGCAAATTCGTTCGTTTATGGTATCATAAATTTTAAAAGTTGTATTTTATTGAGGATATGATCGTATTTTTATAAAATTAATTATTACTGATAATCATAAAATGTATTGTATATGTTGGCTTATTTTTATTAAAAGATAGTCAATAATATGAAAATTATAATATTTTTGACTTTTGCTGTAAACCTGCTGTATAAATTTAAAAATCGGAAATATATTACAGAGCTCAATAAAACAACTAAAAATTTTATATATAATTTAAAATAACGCAAAATTATTTTTTTTTTACTAAAAAATGGGTAATTCTCAAATTTTAAAGCTTTTGTTATTTTTAATATTAAAAAGCTAAATGTTAAAAAAGTTAAATAATTTTTGTTTCAACGCATAAATCTGATTAACAAAATTCGGATTAATAAAAAAAAAGATTTGAAAATTGGAAAATTATTTCAATTTTTTTTTCGTTTTAATGATTCTGGTGACCTTTACACTTCGTTGAGGGGAGCTTGACCTATCAAGAGATGAAGGAAGGCAAGTTAAACACTAAGCACGACCCCAATTTTTTGGAGTCGAATATATTGATATAATTACATGTAGGTTTTAATAAATTTTAATATTTATTTGATATAATGTATGGCTTCTACTTAATATACATTTATTATAAAAGTGCCTCAAAGTCAATGTATACGCATATATATACAAAATATATATTGTTATAGACATATTCCGGCCTCTTTTGCGTCGTCGTTAACCCGTACAAAAAACTGCCCATATACACCGAACGTATTATCGAGTTCTACAAGGGCAAAAAACGACACGAAGTTCCGCCCCATATCTTTGCAATCGCTGACTCAGCTTACCGAAGCATGCTCCAAGGTTTTTTCCTCAACATTTTTTTTTGAATATCCTAAAATGTGATTTTTGATTAATATGGACATGGACATTATTTCGCATCTCTCCAAAATTTGGTAGATGTTTTAATTTATGGCTTATTTAGAGATTGGTTTTTTTTTAATTAAAACATCTAGGTTACCCCTTAAATATTTTGGTTTTACACGTGTTTTAATGTTATTTATAAAAAATATGCTATTACAGTGAGCTCTTCTCTACCTATCTTACAGACTCTTTCCTTTAACAAAAATTTTCATTACAAAAAGCCATTTTTGCTTTACCTCTCAGAGTTTTCACCTTAGTGTCATAAACGCATTGGAAAAAAAAATGTCTCTTACATAAAATGATAACTAACCTGCACTTATTTCCATAGTATTGTTGTGTGAACTGGTACCGTTTGTATAGTATGTATATTTAACTTACCTTTCTTCTAGTATAAAAGGGACCACTTTCTCTTTCTTAAAATGTCCTCTCTACTACCTAAAATCTTTTTTTATGTCCTCAAATCTAAATCATTTCTCCGGCAACTTACACAACATATGATTAGTAGTGAAAAAACAATTATATAAACATACTTATTGTTTATTATTTATTTATTATTATTAACAATGAATTATTATAATGCGCAAACCATTGTACCTGCTGTATAATTTCTACCTGAGAAATTTTTCTTAACATTGAAATCATTTTTTTTCCCTCTACATTCAATAATACTGGCCTTTTAACATAACATTGAAAAGTGTAACCTTGTTTTTATACGCATACTTGAATTATAATTTCTTTTAGTACTTGGCTATCGTGCCAGCTGTTAGGTCTAAACTTTATCAATTATAAAAAATATATGAAATTATTAGATGTAGCGCCCGTTTATAATATAAAATGTTACAAACAAAAATAATTATTTAAAATAATCGTATTTTATATAATTATTATTTATTGGCTTTAATATATATTATTTTGCCCATAGATTATATGTTAAGTAGTCTTTGATAGCCATGTATCTAAATTTTAGCATTTAAATATAACTTTTAATATTAAAAACGTTTATAAACAAGGCTCGATTTTATTCTTTAAACGGTAAATAATCCTAGAATTCCCCTCACAAATATACTAAACCTTAAAAAAAAATTTTTTCACATGAAAGTTGATAGGACTCGGCCAGAAGCACCTTAAGCAGGTCAATAAGCCCTAAAGTCCTATCTTAGTTTTCTAAGCCTTTTTAATATTTGTGAGAGCAAATCTTTTGCTAAAGTAAGTGCCCTTCTCAACACTTCTTCAAACATTTTTTAGGGGGCACAAATATATTTAACTAAACCTTGCAATGTCTACATATTTTATTATAAATTTTACTAGTTTTGAAATTTAATTGCGCGGAAAATACTTATCAATAAATATAAGTTACAGCTTTAATAAAATCATCAGGATCATGTAATACAATAAAAAATATATTTTTAAAAATCTAATTGGGATTTCATTCAGATAGCCAGATAAAATAATAGAGATTATAAAATTAAAAAATATTGTTTATTTATCTAAATAAATACTGATTTTTTAGCTTTTTGTTATAAATATGAATGTATAAATCCATCGAGCTCAAACGACTTGATTTTGATTTTCTAAATGGTAATTTCATAGATAAAATTAACAAAATATATTTTATAAATTAAAGCTGTATTTTTGATTTGGTTTATAACCTAGTTTGACAAGAGATATGTGATGTAACTCTCAAAACCAGACCTTTTTTTTAGGAATTTTAAAACCCGTTCTCCGTTTTTATCAATCTTTGTAAGCCAGCTAAAAACATGATTTGAAAACATGTAAAAATTAAAAGTATATTAAAATTTTTATTTATATATTCACAACAGCTAAACTTTTAAATTTAAACTTAAATAAAATTTTTATTTTAAAACCCAATCATATCCTATTTAGGATTGGGGTGCCAAATATTCTATAACCTAAATGTTGATTAAGAACTTGATAAACTTAAAATTCAATTTCTTATTATTTTAGATAAAAAATACAAGTTACAAGTGATTTTATTATGATATTTCGTTTTTTTAGTATTCTCGAGGTCGCAATTTATAAAGTTGACTATATGCAATAGCCTCGTAAAACTTCGGAAAACTTAAAATGTATATGAGATCAGACCATCATGGAAATTATTTCCCCCAATGTCATAATCGTCTATTCATTTATTCATTTTGGTCCACCTCTATCATTTGTTTTGGAAAAATAAAAACATATAGGCTATTAATTAAAAAATTATATTTAAATTTCCACGAGACGGTAATGCAAAATCTTGTTAGGTAACCACTAATCATGTGGTTTTATTACTCTTTTTCGAAAGGTAGGGGGGGGGGAATTAAATTTTTGCAATTTAACACCCAATAATTGGGTATTTCATTAAAGTCGTTAAACTAACCCTTCCTTATTTATACGAGTCTTAATATAGTATTCAAATAAATTCATTCACCAAAATTAACTACTAAAATTTGGCACGTTTTAAAATAAATATTCAAGCGATTGACTATTTGGTCGAATTCAGCAATTTTTAAAAAAAAATCTTTTTTTATAATTATATTCCTTAATTAAGATCTTTGTTGTATTGTTTTAATTAGCTACTGCAAACAAATATAAAATTCTGAAGTTTTTTTTCTAGTATCCGTATGTTTTTCAAATCGAATAATTTATTATCCACTGCTCCTTTTAATGGCCATTTTCAAAATTTTTTAAACGTTCTAAAAATGAAGGACCTTGTTTTACCATTATTATTTCTATACATTGTGTTTATCCAATTCATCTAATTAGCGGTATTTTTAATTGAATCTTTGTTACTTTAACGCCATGTCAGTGTGTCATTTGTAAGCATGGAAAATTCTCATATAGGAATTTTTTAATTAGGAAGGCAAGAAGGTTTAGATCCTACCTCATTTTGATTCAAAAAACTCTGCACAACGACCAAGAAATTTTGTTTAACATTTAAACTAAATTGTAACTAAGATAGCGGATATTGCAAAGTTTTTTTGTAAACTTGTTAATTTATAAATTATAAATTGATAAAACTTGTTTGTATTTACGAAAAAATCCTTAAAGTTTATGTGTTTAGCCATAATTTGAACCAACAAATTATGTAAAAAGGGTTTTTTTTTCAAAAAAATTTTACCATAACTGTGTGCCATTTTTCTATCTCATTTTTATCTATATTGACTGTCTTTTCATTGTCAAATTTGTCACCAACCACTACAACTCTACTCTACTTTCTCTTCTTTTTGTTTTTGAAGTTTCGCCGACGTTTGGAATAAATTTTGAGAGTATACTTTATAACCTTAAATTCCACACACAAAAAAAAATTATTATTTCCTAACTTTCTAAATTTAAACAAATACTTTAAGGTATGCAGTTAATGTTTTTAGTTATTAAATTTTTAGACCGTTAAGTTTGATTTCGCGACATTTCAATGCTTTTTTCGGACACCACATCTATTTTCGGTAACTTTTCGTGGTGACAAATTTTTATGTAAATTTCTCTTGATAGGTTAGAAGTTTAAAAAATTGGTTTATTTTTAAGCAATTTTGTATACGGCCAACTACATTTTTTTTATTTTTTTTGTACTTTTAAATAAAAGATTTGGGCCTGGTTAAAATTAAAGAACTGGGCAAGATATTTGAAAAAAAAAAACGCTTTTATTTTCATATTTAAACCATGTTTTTGTAATTTTCGCCCATTTTTTTTGATTATTTTTAACCTTACAATGAAGATGAAAAAAACATTTTTTGGGTTTACCTAATTATATTGATTTAAATTGAGCTAGACCACGCCCGCCAAAAACACAAAACTAACTGGTGAACCTGGCAAATGGGGCTGGAATTTTTTTAAACACTCTCGAATCACCTTTTGTCCGGAAGGCGTTGTCAGTCGATATAAGTTGTTCAATGCGTTTAAAAATTTAATTTTTATAAAAAAATCTTTATATGAAAGATGCTATATTTAAATTAACTAACAATGATCTCTATGTTCCTTCCCTTGTTTATGTTTTTCGTCATGATATACCCTGGATCGCCCGCTAATTTTTTATGGTCCCCGATCCAATTTTTTAAACAATGATAAAATTGAAAAATCATTGCTCAAAATTCTGATTTTAAGAAGAGATTTAAGCTTTTTAAGAATTTTGGAGAAGCTTAACATCATATTTTGTTTAGAATAATACTTATAATAAAGCGTCCAATTCGGCCAAAAACTTTTTTAAAATATCTCCCGCCTTGTAATTTTGAGAATTGACCTTAACCTGCCCCGATGGGACCCTGTTTTTAACTCTTTTAAATTATTAATTGTTTATGTATACATGTTTCAAAAATTAAATCGATTGCAGTTTTTAAAAAAATCGAGTATCATATCTATCTAGTGAATTTAGGTTTATTCTAACGATTTTTAGATTTACCTTTTATCACATTTCCAAAAAATTATCTGAAGGTCAAACTTCTAATTTATTCGTAGGTAACTTACATCCCTCCTAGCTTGTTTTTTGTGAAAAACCGCAAATTTTACCTGAGGTTTTATTATAATTTATAAAAAAAATTTCTTTTACCTTTATGGTTGTGTTATTACTTACTTCCCTACGACGACTAACTCAACTATACACGATAAAGTGTCATTCATTATAGCCAAACCAGGCCTGGATTCAATCTGTTGTTCGAATGTGTTGTGTTATAGTAGGTGGTAGCCTTTAATCACGGCACATTTTCACCTTGAATTTCTATAACACCTATTATATTATTACCTTTTACCTCCTTGTTTTTGTGGTCTCTTTTTTACACACCTTGGCTCTCCTCTCGCTGTTATTGTTGTTATCATTCATTGCCTTCATTTATTTATCATACATGTTGTCCTCTGTTTTTTTGCTGCTCTATCCACGGGGACCTTGTCCTTTTTTGCCTTATGTTCGTCAGTTCCGTTACCAGGATTTGTGACTGAGGAGTGGGACAAATTTAAATAAAATTGTTGGCCGTTGCTTAAACTGTCAGGCATAAATTTGCCAGGTTTAAAAATTGGAGGGAAGCGAATTAAACAATGTCTATTATATGTTAGATAGGTATGTGATGAAAATATCAGTCTTTTGGGAAATGCCATGCCAGATCGCCTCCACCTACTACTTGGTTAGAGTTCTTTTTGCGCAGAATTTAAAAGCGGCCAGATTTACGTTTAATATATAATTGGTATTACAAAAAATTATATTTAAAAAAAAAATAAACCCTAGTTTGGTCATTTGACATATTGGCATTATTTTTTCTTCGTACCGTGCCGGGCTATCTCTTAATCCATCGCCAGATTTTTTATATCCTCTGCCCATTTTATGTAAAATTGAAAAAATATTGAATTTCGTTTTTATTAACCGATTGCCGATAAGGCCAATTCGCTAACCTCAATATATGTTCAAATATTGTTTTTGATAAAATTTAACCGACCTTACTACTTTTAAATGTCAACTATTTCACAAAATTCGTTTAAATGTAAAAAAAATTGATTATGCAACACACTTGATTAATATAGTAAAATTCTCTTGTTTGCCTTTGTTCTCTCTTTTCCGACCCAATACTTTCTTTACCTTAATTGTATTGCGTGTTAACGTAACATTATAATTATGTCATTAACATACCTGAAACTCTGTCGTTTATTCATTCTCTCACTCTCTTAAATGCAATTTAGTCAACAATTTTTTTCATGATGACAATACTTAAATATATGCGTTTACACACCACCAATATAAATCTCATAATTGCGTTTTGATATTCAAATTGTTGTAAAATGTTAATTTTGTCTACTATGCATTAATTAGTGTTTCATCGCAATATCGACGCCTTGCCCAAGATTTGTAACATGAAAGGGTAGGCGGTCAAGTTAAAAAATCGCCCTCTTTGACGGCAGTTTGTTTTGAAATGTTTAGCACAAAATAATTGTCGGATTCATCTAAAATGTGGGAGAGTGAGGGGTATATTTAAAAAGGGTTTTTGCATTGTGAAAATACAAAATAATTTTTTTTGTTATAAAAACGGTCAACCTAAAAAGAATCTTACCTGTTTACGGTGCACCCTGAAACCTCTATAATTTAACCTTTATTTTGTCCAATAAAGAATTCCGTAATAACTTACATTTTATTTAAACATGGCACGCATACACATAAAATTGAAAATTTTCGGCCATATTTCTTAGTATCTTTTATGATTCATATGGGAAGGACTAATTTGGGCAATTATTACAAATATGTATCGCGTTCAACAACATAAATTACATGAGTGTTTCTAGAGTTTATCGATTAATTTTTCCAGTTAAAGATATTGGGCAGTGTTTTTTTTAGTAATATTCTTAATATTTCCGATTCTTATTTATATTTTATTCATTTTCACTTATATTAGATCGCGAAGACCAAAGCATCCTATGCACGTATGAGATTATTTTTATTATTATTTGGCGGATGTTTTTGATGGGTGCGTTCATAGGCCATTGAAAATTTAATTTTTACATAAAAAATTATTAATTGTTTAATTTTTTCTGGTTCTATTGCTATAAGTTTATTTAGAAATTTTATTTTCCTTTTTAAATCCATATAAACATAGATAATATCATTTCAACATGCATCAAAAATTTTACCGCCAACAAATTTTCCACAAAACAATTTTTTAAAAAAAATTACTATAATATTTTCCCAAAATCTCTGCACTCCGGCTATAACGAATATGCACTGTT
>JAUIRJ010000247.1:0-28857 GCA_030555515.1 Acutogordius australiensis | reverse complement strand
AATAAACTCTTGCAGGTGGCCTAAACTATTAATTTTAAATCATATGCATAAAATCGGTAATTGCCATATATTTTGTATTGAGCTTGTGTTATTAAAATTATATATTTCATCATTATAGATAAAAATGACAAGTACCAAATAATTTTAAACAGGGCTGGGAAAAAAAACTAAATGGGCTTTTTTTTAACAAGTTTTTGGGTTTTTTTTCCAAATGCCCACAAACTCGTGGGCATGGCAAAAGAAGAGCCCCTTTTCTTGCTTAAAAAAAAGGGGCATGTTTAAAAAAAGTCCTTTCTTAAAAAAAAAACTCCTAGGAGCTTTAAGAAAAAATAACCCACCCATCAAAATTTTTTAAAATTATTATAGAAAACATAAAATGGGTTTTTTGGGGCTCTTTTTAAGAGCCACTTTTTGTGGGTTTTTTTTGCCCCTTTTCTTAGTAAGGGCTTTTTTTTGAATTCTTATTTTGGCCCTTTATTTTTGCCCCCCTTTCTTTTTTTATGTTTTAGGGGAAAAAATGAGCCAAAGTTTTTTGGCTCATTGTTTTCCCAGCCCTGATTTTAAATATAAAAAAAATATTTTTTTTCTATTTGTGGCAAAAAATTTTCAAGTGGGCCAAATTTGTTGAAATCGGAAAACGGAGAATATAGATAAGATAAGACATTCCCAAGATATACATTCTTCTTTATTTCACTTAGATGTCAACCTGTATTATTTAACAATTATGTAATATTAGATTAATTAAATGGCATTTAACAAAAAGTAATGCTATTTAGTTAACATTATCCATATGTTTTTAAAATTTTGAAATTTTTTGTACCAGCTAAATTTCTAAATTTCATTATATCGTTTCAAGCGCATATTGGCTATTAATTTACCTGTTGTTGTTGTTTTTAACCACTGCGAATTTTCAATATGGATGAAGGTGGCTCGGAGGTGTGAGCGAGCTTAGAGGCGGCTAGGATTTGTCTATAGGTCTAATGGATTAATCGGGGTGCCACGTGATGCGCATGAGAGCCAGTGGTGTAGGCTGTCTTCGGATTGCAGTCGTAACATATGTCGTCAGATGCATAGACGCGGTTACGAAAATCGGCTAGTAGGTAGCAAAAGCCAGATCTTAGTTGTGAAAGAAGACACCCCTCTCGTCTAGAGAGAGTGGTTTCGGAGGGTGAAATGGGAGGGGGCCAGCCATTTAGAAAAATGGGGCAAGGTTTGTATGATTGAATGGTTTCTTCAACTACCTATCAGCCAGCTGGGAAACGCCGATTTTTGGGGCTTGTTTTTTTTAAATTTCAGGAAACATTAAGGATTGAAAGATTAAATACTCTTTAAATCCAAATAAATTTTTTTTAATAAATTGCCTTTTTATAATAAAATATTTCAAAACAAAAAACTGGTTTAGCCAAAAAAAATTGGGTTCCGACTTTTATCTATTAGCCCACGATCGCTTTCAAATATATCTGCGCCTTTTCGCACATATAAAAATTTTAGGCAAAGCAGACAATTAAAAATAACTGTATTCCATCTTTATATATAAGAATATATATTTAAAGTTCCTAACAATAATATAACGCTTTTATTTTTTTTCCATACTACTAAAACAATTTGACATGACACCTATCTAAGTTTAATTAACCTATTAACCTAATTAATGTATTTTTACTAAATATTTCATTTATATCATTTGATTATTTTACTAAATCTATTTACTGCGCCGTTTCTTATCTTATCTCCTCGCCAATATGCAATATTCAAAGCAATACATGTAAGGACTTGACGGATTATCTTGGGCCCGGGAGCTATAAATATAATCATTTTAAATTACAAAGGTGTTCAACAAATCTCTATCTTTTAGTGGAGCGTATGTCAACATCGAGTTAAGTAAGCAGCGTCGAAACTGGTTAGCAGTTGAATGGGGGACCATAAACGAATTCCAATATCGACTTGTAAAAATCTAGGTCACCAGCTCGCGTTGAATCCCATTTAGTCTGGCTTGCCCTTTTGACTTAAAAGAAGAAAGCCCAACGCCGTTTGCAAGTATGGATGGTTTGGTGCAAAGTCCTGGTCTTTATGGTGAGTGGAAAAACACGGGACGTTTTTTTTTGTAGCAGGAATTTAAGTATTTTAGCAGATCTCAAATAATTATTTCACCCCCTTCTACATTATTTTATAGCTCCCCCTAAATATAAATGAATAAATTATATCCAAATACACCTTAGTAGTTGCTATCACATAACGGCTCTTTTTAATAATAAAAGCCATACCTATGACTTTTTGCTTGATAACTACACTAAGTTAAAGTTAAACACAAGTTTAAAATATCAGCCATAAATTAGTGTTAATTACACTGGAAAACAAAAAAAAACAACATCCACGATTTTTTGAGGGTTTTGTAGAGAATTTTCTTGCGATAGCGATCCTGGGTTTAGTTTTTTTTCCAATGCCTAATTTTTTTTAAACCGCGTCCGAAGTTCAAAAAAATACACAAATTTTTTTTACTATTAATTCTACAAAAAATCTATTGGCATATTTAGATTCTTTATAAAAAATATATCTAAAAAAGGTTATTACATAAAATTATTAGCAATTTACTTTCAAGTTTAGGATCGAAAAACGGAATATATGACAAAAACCACTAATTTTATGAAAATGAAAATAAAAAAAAAATTAAATATTGTAAAAACCCCATTACGTTACTAATGAATGTTTCTGTTATTTAAATATATTTTTAAACTTTCGTTACTAGCCATAAATTTTATGATATAGAAGCCCAACCCCAAAAATTAAAAAATCTCAACTTTGACACCGAATAACTAAAATCTGAGGCATTGGCTAAAATTCTGATTTACTTTTCGTGATCAGCGCCAAAAACGATAGTTGCCATAAATGATGCGTCGTCCAAATTTTGTTGTCCAGTTTTATTACTAATCTTGTTTTCAATCAACTTGTTAAATTTTTTTTAGGTCTGTTAACTAAGTTTATCAAAAATCGATATTTAAGGGACGTGTAAAATGAGTTTCTTTTATCGTATAAAAAATTTTTTTTTCAGAAAAAGCATTTTATGTGCATATATTAAATTTTTAAATTTTTGTTTATCGAAATAAAAATTCACTTTGCACGTGCCCTTTTGTGAGTGATTTTTTTTTTGATTTTTAGCTGCAAAACACTTTTTGAGCAATGATTTATCGGAAATCTTTTATTTCTCGGGTGTGCATTCAAAAGCATATTTAATTAAATTAAAGCGTAATTAATTAATAAAACTTTTGGCCAAATAAATATAAGGTTGTTAATAACACAGTCAACAATTTTTTGAGAGTTATGAGTTAACTACAGAGATCAAACCTGCCATCTTAGGGAATATCAAATTTGTTTACCGTTTTTCCTAATCAAACTTAGTTAGTCAGTTATAAACATTGAATACAGGCACGATTCTAGACCCCTTTGGGGGGGGGCAGTGCCCCCCAAAAGTTTTTGATTGCCCCCCCCCCCCCCAAATAATTGAATTTGCCCCCCCCCCCCCCTTCCCAAAAAAATACATAGTAATTTTATTTCTTACGCATAATATAATTAAATTTGCTCCGTCAAAAATATTTAATAAATATTATCCTAAAAACATTTACTTTTTTAAAAGTGTTTATTCATTAATACTTCTTATCCGCAAGAGAGATCAAACTAACAGAAATATATAGAAAAATTTGATTTTACAGAAAGCGTTTTATTTGTCAAACCAATTCATAAATCTGATGCCTAATAAATTTTCTCAGTTAACAACAATCTTTTGTTAGAATATAATCTAGAACCAAAGAACCTGTTCGCACAATGCTACGATGGGGCGAACGTAATGCCCGGGAAAAAAATGGTGTTCAAGTCTTTCTAAGCAAAATAGCTGGACACCATGTCCCGTATATTCACTGCTTTAACCACCGAATGCATCTTGTTGTAAAAGATTGTCTTATTTTAAGTGAAGGGAAAGATTTTTTTGATAATTTTTCTTCCCTTCATGAATTTTTTCAACATGATGCAATCAAGGTATTTAGTGAATGCGGGTCCATACCCCGGCTGTTGCCCCATTGGTGGTGTGGTACCTGCCTATTGTTTTTTTTTAAATTACACAGAAATATTTAATCTCTTTTAAAAATTAAAAATAAAAAAACTTTTATATTTTCAGGTCACAGGGCCGAATCGGGGGTTTTTGACCATATTTATAATCATTTATTTATTTTTTTGTATTTAATTAAAAAATTATTTTATTTATTTAAAATAATTATAGATCAATTTTAATGCAGAACGATTTATATTTCTAAAACTTCTGATTTAATACACCATTGTTTGTAAGAAATTAAACAATTAAGAAATAAAAATACATTTGAAGATTTATTCAAAAATTGTTTTGATATTAATATTTTTTTAAATGACAATAATTTATCTATGGATAAAAGAAAAACTAAACCTAAAGATTTTTCTGATTTTTATTTATTTTCTATTCATAAGTTTAAAAATATTTTAAATATTAATGATGGAAAAAGTATTTATTTTAATATTATTGATTTATTTATATTTTGATAATAGATTTTTTACCGATAATAGTTGTTTAAAATCTTTAAATTCCCTTTATAAATTTGATTAACCTTTATTTTAGATATAAATAAATTAGAGCCTCTTTTAAAAATAAGTAATATTGATCAAAATTTATTCTCTAAAGAAATTGACTTAGCCAAAAATTTTTAAATAAGAAACTTAATAATTACAAAGAATGTGTTACTGATTTTGTTAAATTTTTTTATGATAACAATGATGCGTTTTCTAATCTATTTAACATTTTTCCTATAAGTTTGTTAATTGGCTCTTCAACGTCGAGTTGTGAGGCCACATTTTCTTCTTTAAGAAGGATTATAACGGCTGACAAGTAGTGACCTGCTTAAAGGTGATTTGGTTCTTTTAGAACACGAAAAATCATTAACTAGGGGCGTTGAATTTTGATGAATATTGTATAATTTAATTAAAATCCTCTAAGATAAAATAGTTTGATCAATACAATACACTGCTCATTACACTGGACAACAAATTTTGGACAAACCTAAGCATCATTTATGGCAACTATGGTTTATGGTCAAGTTTTTGTCGCTGATCACGAATATGATATCAGAATTTTATCCAATGCCTCAGATATTTAGTTATTCGGTGTCAAAGTTGAGAATTTTCAATATTTGGGGTATTTTGGGCTTCTATATCATAAAACCTTTGGGTAGTAACAAAAGTTTAAAAATATATTTTGATTACGAAAAAATTCATTAATAAAGTAAGGGGTTTAAATTTTTTTTTAAATATTTATTATTTTTGTTTTTTCATTTATTTAAAATTAGTAGTTTTCGTCATAAAATCCGTTTTTTGATCCTAAAAATAACTTGAAAGTAAATTAATACTAATTTTAGGTAAAAACCTTTTTTAGATATGTTTTTTATAAGAAATCTGAATATGCTAATAGATTTTTTGTAGAATTAATAGTAAAAGAAATTTTGTGAATTTTTTTCTGAACTGTGGACGCGGTTTAGAAAAATAAGAGGCATTGGAAAAAAAACTAAACCCTATATCGTTATCGCAGAAAATTCTCTACAAAACTCTCAAAAAATCGTTTATGTTGTTTTTTTTTGTTGTCCAGTGTAATCAGCTAATTATTGCTTACTATTTTAAGACATGGTTACAAATTTTTTTATGCGCATTTAACGTTTATGTTCATGTTTTATTTAATTTTTTACTCTAATATTAATAACTAGTTATATATAACCAGTGTTTTTTCATATATATTCTTCCAAATTAGCATACTTATACATTTTGTTTTCATGATAATCAATCTTATTTCACTTTTCATTTTCTAAAATCCAAAGTTTTATATAATTCATTTTTATCATTCATATATATCATAATTTTAATTTTCATGCGCAATGATATCAAACGATAAAATTATACTTACAATTAATTCAAATCTCATATTTTTTTAAGCAAATTTTAGTGAAAACAATTAATTTTTATTCACATATTCAATTTATAAACTCATTTTTTTTTAATTAAGAATATAATAAATTACTATTAATTTGTTAAAAAATTTTGAACATGGATTCTATTGTTGTACATGTATATTTTTGGCCAATTTTGCCGCCGAAGGCGGCAAAAAAAAAATTTCTGCCCCCCCACAAGTTTTTTTTGCCCCCCCCCTAAAATGGAAAAGCTAGAATCGGGTTTGATTGAATATTTTAGAAAAAAAGGTTAATAAACCAAAAAGATTCAAAAACAAAAATAAATTAAAATTTTATTTTTGCATATTCACAATAGTTAAACTGTTAAATTTAAACTTCAAATATATTTTCATTATAAACCGATAATATATCGTGTCGTATTTCAGTTTGGACGCGATATTTTGTATTATCTAAATGCCGATGTAAAAGCTTTATATATTAATAATATTTATTTCTTATTATTTGTGAATATGAATATTTTTTGGGCATATTAAGATCTGTGAATTTTGTCAAAAAAGAGGTCATTTTTCGTTATACATGGATCTAAGGAGCAAAAGACGGAAGAAACTAAGAAAAACGAAAAACATAATGAGATTAGGCCATCATGGGGAATGCATTCTTTTGTGTTTTCATAATAATCTCGTTTCTAATATAAATATTTGTTGACCTGTGTAATTTAACTCAAGATATTAGTTATCACTTAATTAAACTATACGGGCACTATAAATTACACCGGTCAATAAATATGAATGTCACAAAAAATGAGTTTTTGAAAAGCATGCATCCCCAATAGCCTTATCCCATATATATTTTCCGTTTTTCTTAGTGTCTTTCCGGCTCCTAATGGCCTTGACCAAATTAATAGATCTTAATCCCATATAACTTATATTTATCATCACAAGTAGGAAAAGTCAATATTGTAACTATATAAAGCTCTTATGTCAGCATTTGGGTAATGAGGATATATTTTACGTTCAAACTAAAATACGACACGATATATTATAGGTTTTCAATAAAAATATTATGTGAAATTTAAATATAACCAAATGTTTTAAATACAAAAATTATTTTTTTCAATATTTTTTATTATTTTTCGGCATTTTTAAAAGTCGTCTCTGTTTGTAGCTTACTAACTAAGTATTAGAAAAAACGGTAAACGGATTTAAAAATCCATAAGAGGGCAGGTCTGATCTCTGCAGTTAAACTCACAACTCGCAAAAATTGCTGACTTGTGCTATATACGCTCGATTATAAATTTTGGCAGATCCAAAACTTAACCTAGTTAATTATTTTTTAGTTAACTTGGCCATTTATGTTTAAAACGGCGATTTTATCATTTCATCTAGCTGGGGAGTGCGTCAGTAACCTACATGACAAAATCAATTACAATGCTGGCTTCAATAAATTGGCACATGTTAGAATTAGAATGATCAATAGACACATAAATGTGGCTATTAACTACTATATATTTGATCGTTGTCACAAATAAAATGATGACGATCACATTCAAATGATATTTATCACAATTAAATGGCCAAGATAATGTTTTCATGATAAATAACCACTATGTTGTGGCTAAATGGTCGATGCCATTTTGGCCAATTAATTATGATCTTGGCCGTTTAACTGTGATCGTGATCATTTTATTAGTGACCGCGGTCAAAAAATATAGTGGTATATGGCCACATTATGTGTGACAATGATCATTTTTTTCTGACACTGGCCAATTGATAGCGGCCATCACTTTATTGTGTTTTACAGTCATATAAAAGGGTTTATAACTTCAATTAAAAGGTGAAATGAATCGTTTAAAGGATTCAAGTGTTTCCTCCTCACATACGCACACAAAGCACTTAGTATTTATCTAAATCAATTTATATTATTAACATTGAATTTTTATAATTTAAAATATATTTTAGTGACTAGTTTAATTTAATTTTTGAGTAATACATATTAAAACAGTCCTTTTGTTGTATTATAACTGATGTTTGTTTAAATTAACAAGACTCATGGCTCGTCTTGATAAAATTACAAGAGGATTGTTTGTCTAGTATCGATCAATGACATACAATAGAAATAGGCACACCCTATTATGCAAACACATTGGGCTTTAGGCACCTAGTTTGTCATATATATTGATAGATATATATATACAATTACCCAGCCCTTTATTTCAATTTTGAGAGTTTTTTCTAAAATTACCTTGAAAAATAAAAGCATTTAAAATGGGCTCTATCTACTTATTTATGGGCATGACCTTTCAGTTGCTTTGCCTGTATTGGCAAAAACCTCCAATCACCCATGCCATAACCATTTTGGATACGTCCAAAGACCCCACCGTAAATTCTTACCTTTTCACCATAGGGTCCGTTGCAAATAGCAACGAAAGTAACGTCAAAACTACCGATCATAGTAACACGATACGTACTATAGATGATCGTTTCCTGAGTGTAGCCGTAGATTTTTCGTTCTTGGCTAAACCAGATGTTAGGAGACGGATAGGAAGCATTTTGTCTAACGAAACGCTCAGAAAATTACTCCGGCCCCTGGCACCAATGTATGTCCGTCTGGGGGGCTGGGCCACGGACGCCATATTTTTCGATTGCGATCATGAGGAGGAAGAAGAAGTCACCGTTGTCGAGAAAATTAAAAAACCAAAGGGTCGGGCAAAAACTAAAAGGGCAAAACGTATGATAGTTAATAATTCAATAACAATGGAAGATTTGTCTACGCACGAAAGAGAATCATCGATTCAAGCTGGTTCAGGTGTTGCTAATGTATGCGAATGCCCTTGTGATAGTATCGCTTCTCGAATGGTCATCAACCCAGATTTTCCGACGAGTGGGAGCGGTGAGTCTCCCCTAAATTTTGAGGAAATTTTCGTTCCCAGAATTAACAAGACCAAAGTAGTTCCACAAATTAGAGCAAATAGCTACCAACATAACGAAACTTGCCGTAATTTTATGGCAAAATACCCTACCATAACGCAAGCCCCTAAAAACGTTTTGACTGGCCGGTACAAAGAGGGTATGTTACACCTGACACGCGAGATATGGACACTAATGCTTGAAACGTTTGCTAAAACGCTCAATTTCGATATCATATTCGGGCTCAATTTGGCCCGAGCTAGGACGGACTACGATACGTGGGACCTGTCAAACGCTAAATCTATCATACGCTATACAGCTGATTACTTAGCTGACCAAACAAATAAACGTCGAAATTCTACTTTCGTTTGGGAACTGGGAAACGAACCCAATAGTTACACGCATAAATTCAATACGAGCCTAACCCCGGCCCAGTTGGCACTCGATCACGTTCGGTTAAGGGCACTGCTCGATTCACTCGACGCGACCAATAGGAATGTCAGAAGTCGATCGAATGTAGCTCACCGTACAGCCGGTCCGGACGTAAGTCGAATACTTGACACTACGTTGCCATACCTAGATGCCTTGATAGAAAATGGTTTTTTTTAAATCCAATATCAAATTTACTGGTCGAAGTAATTGTTGTAACACCAACTGACCCTTTTTCTGAACATGATTAACAGAGTTTTTACACTATCTTAATGCGGCCAGGAACGAGCCGTGACACACGGTCGCCCTAAATTTAGAAAAATTTGTTCTAAATATTTGGGATTTAGGCTTATGTATTATATTTGATGGAAATAAAATTTTAATTTGTTATTAAGTTAGGCTTAGACAAGTTAGGATTAGGGTTAATTAGGCTAAGAAACAAAATTAGCGATAAATTAAATTTAATTTGACGCCGGGTCGGGTCAACTTGATAATTTTTCGAATCTACATTTATCCACACTAATATATTATCATGGGGGCCATGTTATATAATAATATATTTTTTGATTTTTTAATGTATTATAAGCTAAATACACCGCCATTGCGCAATTTTTTTTGAGACTTAATGGTTTATGAAATTGCAATAAACAGTGATTATAACCAGGGCTGGGAAAAAAAACTAAATGGGCTTTTTTTTATAAAGTTTTTGAGTTTTTTTTCCAAATGCCCACAAACTCGTGGGTATGGCAAAAGAAAAGCCCCTTTTCTTAAAAAAAACTCCTAGGAGCTTTAAGAAAAAATAACCCACCCATAAAAATTTTTTGAAATTATTATAAAGAAAACATAAAACGGGTTTTTGGGGCTCTTTTTAAGAGCCACTTTTTGTGAGTTTTTTTGCCCCTTTTCTTAGTAAGGGCTTTTTTTAATTCTTATTTTGGCGCCCCCCTTTCTTTTTTTATGTTTTAGGGGAAAAAATGAGCCAAAGTTTTTTGGCTCATTGTTTTCCCAGCCCTTATAACACATGTCAATAAATTTTGAGAGTTAAGAGATAACTACGGAATTCAAATTTTCCATATGGGATTTCAAATCCGTTTATCGTTTTTTTTAACTAAATTTAGTAAAACACAGCTACAAACATCAGAAATTGTAAAAAAAACGTCAAAAAAAACAAAAAAAAATTCATAAACAAAAACAAATTTAAATTTTTGGGCACATTCGCAATAGCTAAACTGTTAAGTTCTAGCTTCAAATAATTTTTTTTTAAACCGATAATATATCGTGTCATATTTAAGTTTAGACACGGAATTTTCTGTATATTTTAAATGCTGATGTAAGGGCTTGTTATACCAAAAAATTATTTTATATTTATTTAAGATGATAAATATAAGTTACAAGAGATTTTTATATATAAAAAAAAATTTGTGAATTATTTCTTTTTAGGGTATTTTTTGAAGTCTCAAAATCTAAAAATTTGGTTAAAAATGGCCACACGCCTGTAACCTAAGTTTTTAAGCCTAAGTTCTCGGAAATAGGACGGTTTATTTGCGGTTACCCGTGCAACTACTAACCAGGCCTAATGTTTATATATTATGTAGAAAACAACTAAATTCACATGCGCCCAAGGTCGTCCAAACTATCGTTTAGACATTAATTTCAGGGCTGGGAGCCAAAAAACTTTGGCTCATTTTTTCCCCTAAAACATAAAAAAAGAAAGGGGGCTACAAATAAAGGGCCAAAATAAGAATCTAAAAAAAGCCCTTACTAAGAAAAGGGGCAAAAAAACCCACAAAAAGTGGCTCTTAAAAAAAACCCCAAAAAACCCATTTTATGTTTTCTTTATAATAATTTCAAAAAATTTTGATTTTTTCTTTATAATAATGATGGGTGGGTTATTTTTTCTTAAAGCTCTTAGGAGTTTTTTTTTGACGAAAAGGGGCTTTTTTTAAACCTTCCCCTTTTCTTTAAGGCAAGAAAAGGGGCTTTTCTTTTGCCACGCCCACGAGTTTGTGGGCATTCGGAAAAAAAAACTCAAAAACTTGTCAAAAAAAAGCCCATTTTTTTCCCGGCCCTGATTAATTTTTTTATGTTTCCTTTCCTTTAACTAAAGTGCGAACCTATTTTTTACAATAGAGCTACAGTTTACATAAGTGAGATTTTAGACTCAATGATGTTGACCTATGGACCAGTTGTTGGGCGTACAAAAGGGTCGGAGGATACTTACTAATTGTGCTGGACGAGAGAGAGAGAGTGAGAGACACACCCCTTATTTACTTTAAGGTCATATAAATTACATGCCCTCTCTGGCTTAATTTTCATGATTGTTTGTCACATAATCAAGCACTATTTATTTAGAATTAAATGGCATTTAGATACATGGCAAATGGCTCTATTTTTATAAGAAAAGTACATAAGTGGGCATTATTTTGTGCCTTGGACTATTTGCTGATTCAAATCGTATCGTGTAAGATTTGCTCTTACACAAAACGATTATGAAGCCATGTTGCTTTACCGATTTATTAAAACTTCTTCATTTGACGTTATAAGTAAAATTCGTCGAATACACCAGGTTGCTCGAGTTTTAGAAGATTTTAGGAGACGCATAAAAACTCACCTTATCTTATACTTATGAAAAACCTCATAAATGATATTTGAATTAATTCAGCAATAATTTAAAGTTCATATGCGCACGACAAAAAATATTGTTTAATCTAATAATTAAAAACGAATACAAAAACTAACATTTAAATTAAATTTGACCTCTAGGGAATTATTCATAAGTTATTGGCCGTTAAGAGATAATGATTTATCTATCACCGAACGTCAATGGATAATCATTTATCATGTCTACATATATCTATAATGTTGAGAAGCTATGCAACAAAATTGGAAAATTAAATATTTCTTTTATATATATCATATTACATTTTGACGGATCTTTATATATTAGAGATTTTTATAACTCAGATTTAATATTTTATTTGTTAGTAAAATCGCCTTTGGTAGATCACGTGACCTGGCACCACTACTATTTGTCGAGCCGGACAGCCGTGATGGCCGATTTCGTTAATCCGACCGTGCTGGAAAGTTACATTGACATATTAGATGGCGTAATTGCTCGGGTCGAAACCAAAAATCTTCAAATGCGAAAAAACGGCTTGTGGGTTGGAGAAAGTGGCTCCACCTGGGGTGGAGGTGTCCCCGGTCTTTCTAACAGGTATCCTTGTTTATTTTCTGCCTGATAAAAATTGAATTTGTTGTTCCTTTATTATTTGTTATAGTCTCACATAACATGCTTTGATCATTTTACACATAGCTATTGTTTGACGATCTAAGTCTTCGCTCGTAATCTTAATAATCTACGGTCGGAGGATACCTTGAGCTGTAAACTTTGTAGTGTTATACATTTCAAGTTAATCAACGTTTGAGCCTAGTTAATATTTATTTACCAGGGTAACCGCCGACGAATCCCAAAGCCTGAGAACCTAGTCTTAAAAGTTTACGTCACCGGGGAGGCGTGTTAAATATCATTTAACACTGCGGGGCCAGCTGTAGAAGAGGCAAAGCCCTGACGGGGTAGCCGTCCCTTGATTGGAGAAAAAGGTTTGGAGGAAACTCTTATACCACCGGTTTATTTGACAAGAGGGAAATTAAATTTAATTTTTTAGCTACGCCTACAATTGTTAGCACGTGAATGAGGGTAACACTAAAACTCAAAATAAACTAATACCTTTATGCGTTTTACAACTGCTTTTAAAAAAATATATGTTTATTAAACAACTAAGTTTTGACAAGTTTTTCATTTCATTCGCACGATGCCAGCCCTGTCATTGCGCGTTTGAGGTTAAGAATTGGGTTGTCTAAAAGAGCTCATTGTATAAGCATATACTAGATTTTGTAAAGATTAAAATATTTAAATATAATAGATTTCTTTTTTAAATTACCTATTAGCATTGTAAGCAATAAATATTGCTATATATATAAAAGTGATGTTTTACACGGTTAATATAAATGCCTATAATTAGATAGAATCATTATGGATTTAATATTGAAAGTGGCCTTAGCAAGTATAATTAAACCTAATTTTTATTATTAATCTTAAAAAGAAAATTTCCAATTTTATTAAAAGGCCAAAGCTCGCTGTGAATGCAAGTTTTAAATAAAATGACGACCGCATATACATTAAATATTTAGCAATCTATCAATATTTGTATTAAATGATAAATCACGTTACACATTTTCATATAAGGAGGAGTAGTGTTTTAGACATGTTTTGATATTACTTATATCCTTAGGTAGAATATATATTTTTATAAAAGTTATTAATATTTATTTTAAAAATAAAAGTTTGAGAAAATAAAAATAATTATTAAAAATATTATAAAATTTCAATTTTTTTTTTGAGAATGAACACTGAATGCGCCCACATGTGTAATTCTAAACCGATTGGTAACAATACTACCTCACTTCTATTTTTTGGCATCTAATGGTCAATTTTAAATTTTTAATATAATGTATGAGATTAATATAATTTAATAGTTAGAAGGTTAGCCTTCAAATTCGATGCAAGTTGGAATAAGGTTAAAATAATTTAAAATATCAATTGTTTGACTAAATATTATTAGACTTTGAAAGAAGTTATTGACCTAAGCCATTCATTTATTTACATTGAAAATATCTTTTTCTGCCATTGTCTATAAAACAATGGGTTTGAGGTTGCCCCCATACCAGGCACGATTCTAGACCCATTTTGGGGGGGGGGGGGCAGTGCCCCCCCAAAAGTTTTTGATTGCCCCCACAAAAATAATTGAATTTGCCCCCCCAAAAATACATAGTAATTTTATGTTTGCCCCCCCCAAAAAAAATTGAATTTGCCCCCCCAAAAATACATAGTAATTTTATTTCTTTCACATAATATAATTAAATTTGCTCCGTCAAAAATATCAAAAAATATTATCTTAAAAATATTTACTTTTTTTAATTGTTTTTATTCATTAATACTTCTCATCCGCAAGAGAGATCAAACTAACAGAAATATATAGAAAAATTTGATTTTAAAGAAAGCTTTATATTTGTTAAACCAATTCATAAATCTGATGCCTAAGAAATTTTCTCAGTTAACAACAATCTTTTGTTAGAATATAATCTAGATCCAAAGAACCTGATCGCACAATGCTACGATGGGGCGAACGTAATGCCCGGGAAAAAAATGGTGTTCAAGTATTTCTAAGCAAAATAGCTGGACACCATGTCCCGTATATTCACTGCTTTAACCACCGATTGCATCTTGTTGTAAAAGATTGTCTTATTCTAAGTGAAGGGAAAGATTTTTTTGATAATTTTTCTTCCCTTCATAAATTTTTTCAACATGATGCAATCAAGGTAGTTAGTGAATGCGGGACCATACCGGCTGTTGCCCATTGGTGGTGTGGTCACTACCTGCCCATTGTTTTTTTTTTAAATTGCACAAAAATATTTAATACTCTTTTAAAAATTAAATATAAAAAACTTTTATATCTTCAGGTCACAGGGCCGATTGGGGGTTTTTTGACCATATTTATAATCATCTATTTATTTTTTTGTATTTAATTGAAAAATTATTTTATTTATTAAAAATAATTATAGATCAATTTCAATGCAGAACGATTTATGTTTCTAAAACTTCTGATTTAATACACCATTGTTTGTTAGAAATTAAACAATTAAGAAATAAAAATACATTTGAAGATTTATTCAAATATTGTTTTGATATTAATATTTTTTTAAATGACAATTATTTATCTATGGATAAAAGAAAAACTAAACCTAAAGATTTTTCTGATTTTTATTTATTTTCTACTCATAATTTTGAAAATATTTTAAATATTAACGATGAAGTAAAATTATTTCTTTTAATATTATTAATTTATTTATATTTTGATAATAGATTTTTTACCGATAATAGTTGTTTAAAATCTTTAGATTCCCTTTATAAATTTGATTAACCTTTATTTTAGATATAAATAAATTAGAGCCTCTTTTAAAAATAAGTAATATTGATAAAAATTCATTATCTAAAGAAATTGACGTAGCCAAAAAATTTTTTAATAAGAAACTTAATAATTACAAAGAATGTGTTACTATTAATTTTGTTAAATTATGATTACAATAATGCGTTTTCTAATCTATTTAACATTTTTCCTATAAGATTGTTAATTGGCTCTTCAACGTCGAGTTGTGCTGCCACATTTTCTTCTAGAAGGATAATAACGGCTGACAAGTAGTGATCTGCTTAAAGGTGATTTGGTTCTTTTAGAAAACGAAAAACCATTAACTAGGGGCGTTAAATTTTTATGAATATTGTAATTTAATTGAAATCCTCTAAGAAAAAATAGTTTGATCAATACATTACACTGCTCATAATCAGCTAATTATTGCTTACTATTTTAACATGGTTGCAAACTTTTTTTATGCGCATTTAACGTTTATGTTCATGTTTTATTTAATTTTTTACCCTAATATTAATAACTAGTTACAGTGCTAGCTTCAATAAAGTGGCACATGTTAGAAATAGAATGATCAATAGACACATAAAATGTGGCCATCAACTACTATTTTTTTGATCGTTGTCACTAATAAAATGATCACGATCATAATTAAATGATATCTGTCACAATTAAATGGCCAAGATGATGTTTTTATGATAAATATCACTATGTTGTGGCTAAATGGTCACACAAATTCGTGATGTTTACCATGAAATCTTGGCCATTTAATTGTGATCGTGATCATTTAATTGTGATCGTGATCATTTTATTAGTGACAACGATCAAAAATATAGTAGTTGATGGCCACATTTTATGTGTCTATTGATTATTCTATTTCTAACATGTGCCAAAGCTAGCACTCTATATATAACCAGTGTTTTTTCATATATATTCTTCCAAATTAGCATACTTATACATTTTGTTTTTATGATAATCAATCTTATTTCACTTTTCATTTTCTAAAATCCAAAGTTTTATATAATTCATTTTTATTATTCATATATATCATATTTTTAATTTTCATGCGCAATGATGCCAAATGATAAAATTATAGTTACAATTAATTTCCAAATCTCATATCTTTTTAAGCAATTGATTTTAGTGAAACAATTAATTTTAATTCACATATTCAATTTAAAAACTCATTTTTTAATTAAGATTATAATAAATTACTATTAATTTGTTAAAAAATTTTGAACATGGATTCTATTGTTGTACATGTATATTTTTTGCCGTGACCGAAGGTCACGGCCAATTTTGCCGCCGAAGGCGGCAAAAAAATTTTTTCTGCCCCCCCACGAGTTTTTTTTGCCCCCCTAAAATGGAAAAGCTAGAATCGGGCCTGCCCCATACCTATCCCATTTAAAGGCGCCACACCCTTTTGGGCTTTGACTCTTTTAAATTGAGCAACGCAATTAATATATTGCCGATGAGTTTTATAGTAAGATTTTCTCTCACGCCGACCTAAGTTTTTAGCCTAGGTTCACTTTAGGCATATCGTTCAGGACCTACTGCCTAAGAAGGCCACTCAGAAGCTTCAAAATGGTTGCACGTGTGTACCTTTTTCCTAAAAAAAGCTTCCGTGCACGCATTCGAACTCGCAACTTTTTGCGTCTAAGACAGAAGGTTTGCTACTGAGCTGATCCGACATTGTCATTGTCTATGGACAGACAAATGAGCGTATGTAATACTTGTTTTGTTTTACACATCAAGTTAAGCAACAAGCCTGGTTTGTAGTCGACCGCCGACGAAATCCAAAGCCTTTTTTTCTGGAAACTAAGGTCAAAAAGCTAGTTCACCGATGCGTAATATTCATAAACCCTGTAAACCTGCTGTAGAGTCAAAGGCTAAGCCTTGATGGTAAGCCGAGTCTGGAGGTCTTTTACCAGATTCATTGCAATATTAAATGAACCTAGCACCTACCAAGCCACATATTAAAATTTACATTTTGTATATCACCGTGAGATTTATATTGTTTTTAAAAATTTCAATGTAAGAAGTTTCCCTTAAATCATATTTTCTGCCCAAAGTTTGCCTCAACTTGCGCGTGCCCCACCAGGATCAAATAACATTTAACGCACACACCAAAGTGACTTATATGCCTAATATCTAATAAAAAATATGGAGAACGTCTTTGGGCTTTGTTGGCGGTCATTTGTTAAATTATTAACCAAGCTCAACGGTGCTTACCCTAAGAGTCGAAAACTACAAAGCTAACTTAATTAATTTATGATTTAGTTATATCGCTGGGTTCATGTTCCTCGACAAGTTAGGAGCATCGGCTCAGCGCGGAATTCAAGTCGTCGTAAGACAATCCCTGATATTCGGTTCTTATTCACTCATCGATGAAACAACCATGAAACCTAACCCCGAATATTGGGTGACTCTCCTATACAAAAAACTTGTGGGTAACCGCGTTTTCAAAACCATAACCCTGGATAACTATTGGACCGCTAAGACTATGAAGGGCAAATCTAATAATGAAAGTCTCAGTTCTGCTTACAAATCGGTATTAAATTCGACAAATCAATCTTTACCTGTGATACCTGAAAAGAGTGTGAGGATATATGCGCATTGTACAAAGGTAAACAACCAAACCCTTATAAATTTTATTTCCAAAACGCATTACAAAATGGTTTTTTGATCGTTAGTTTAGCTTAAGTCCCAAAAATTTTAAGATTTTAATAGGTACTCAAAAAAATAGAAATAAAGTTTTTTATATATTTCCTCCAAAACGATTGCCATAGGGGTTTTTTTCTTAAGGCACTTGCAAAGTGAGTTTTTATTTTTGTGAAAATTTCAAAATTGTGAGAAATTTTTTTTTTGAAATAAAACATTTTGAAAGTTGCTAAATTTAGTTTAAGCACATAAAATGCTCTTTCGGAAATAAAAAGGTTTTTAAATATATTTTATTTCAGAATTTTTAAAATTTTACGTAAATAAAAACTCACTTTGCACGTGCCCTTAGCCAAAGCATTCAATTCTACCGCCGGGTTCTGAGATTTTCTTGCATGCCTTCAACCTATAAAGGCTTTCATTTTAAGGCATATCGTTTAGATTGCCTAAGCATGGTCACGCTAACTTCAAATTGGTTATAAATGCGTCCTATTAAAAAATCGCCTATGCACGGATTTAAACCCAAACTTTCTGCGTGTAAGACACGCAGGGCCGTACCAGGTTTCTCAACGCCCCTACAAAAAAAATAAGGCGCCCCCCTTATTTATTATATAGAAAGAACAAGAGGTAACAATAAAAATAATTTTTTTTAATATTAATTTATTGAAATATGATGCATGGTAAAAATCTTATATAATTAGAATATATATGATTATAGAATTCTAAACATGCATAATAGTAAAAAATAAAAATAATGTAGCGCCCTCAGCAAATGTCTGACCCATGAGATAGACTGGTACGGCCCTGAAGACAGGGATGTTTGCCACTAAGCTAACTGACCATCTCTAAGATATATTTAAAAACAAAGACGAGGTTTGAATTATTTAAAACACCCTTAAACAACAATATACGAAGCGTTTTCCCCAAAAGTTATAAAATGACACCGTCGTATTAAATGTGCTCGCACGAGGTCATTTATTCTTTATATGCACTCAGAAAAGGGACTTTTTCCAAAAAATATTCACAATATTAAAAAAAATTTTAAAATTAGAGATCATCTTAGGGCGGTATTCGAAAACAGACCTCGTCTATGTTTTTAAATGTTAGATTTGAGTCAAATCAAAAAATTTAAATAAAATAGTTATGCATTAAACTCTTTATTTTGTTGTAAAATATAATCAGTCTTTCAATTAATAAAAAAATGGTTTTTTTATTCTTTTAATCAAGCTTAATTGAAAAAGATATTTCAATTAGGCGGTCAATACAAATTGCGTTATTAATGTTACGAATATATTTCTTTTGCAATCAACCACCTTAAATTTCTCGCTTGATATAATTATATTTTAACATACTTTAAACAACTCATACCCCAAATAACTCTGTTCTTCTAGGTCAGCTCATTTTACCCGACAAAGGGTGGCGTTACCGTATACGCTCTGAATACAAAACCTTTTACCGTATCTATTGCACTCGATAATGCCGAGCTAGGAACCCTTCTACATGCTTACCTGCTAACACCTGATCCCATTGGAAAACTTGATTCGCGACAAATTATGTTGAATGAAAGGATCAAACTTAAATTAGATGACACGACTGAAAAATTTCCTAATTTTTGGAAACCAAAAATTAAGGAGTTTACTGATAACACTGTTCAAATAACTATGCCGGGATATAGTTATGGCTACTACGTGTTTCCAAATGCAACCTTAAGCGAATGCACTTGAAAAAAATATTTATTTTGTTTTTTTTTCAAACAGATATTTCATAAAACATTTGATTAGTGTTATACATTAAAACCATTTTAATTTAAAATAGTTAAAAGTAATATAAATGACCTTCTTTTACAAAAAATAATGCTCTAACATGGTCATAATAAATAGTATATTTATAATGAATGGGTAAGAGTTAATTTAATGTTATCCTTAACATAGCTATTTATTATTTATCTAAATATATATACATTTCATTCGTAGGATGATAAATGTTATTAAATATTGGATTTATGAATAGCATGTTTAAATTTAATAAATGAAATCATTAGCCAGTAATATTCCACAGACTAAAACTGGATAAATCTTAACGTATACGTTGCATGAGTCAAATAGGCAAAAATAAATTGATATTAGTCTTACATATTTGTGATATATTTATAACAAACAAAACATCGAATAGTTCAAGATTAATGTTTTAGGCTCGCGCTTTGATATATCCGGCAATAGGTATTAGGGTAAGCAAATTGTAATACGCATGGGTTGGATTGCAGATTGACTTAAAACCTCAATAGCTTCAACAATTTAATAGCTATTGACTTAGTTGGGATTATTCAAAAAAGGTTTTCTTATTATAGAAAAACTCAAATAATTGTTAAGGGATGAAGAGTTCATTCAAATCTTCGAAAAGGTAGTAGGAGGACTTTAAAAAAATTTAAATAAGTTTATTTCAGGAAAGGTGTTTTTGCTAAAAGGGTTCGGAGACATTTTGTAATGCTTTTTATGCCACGAGGAAATTTGTATCAAAAAACTGAATAAACTCTAAGTGCAACAATGCTTTATGTTATAGTTAAGGGCATATAAGCTTTTGTTTCAAAACTTGGAATTTTATGTTATTTAATTTCAAGGGGAAAAAACGGTCGCCGCTATATTTTTTTTAACAAAATGTCATTATTAAACATTACAAATCACTCGACTATAACATTTATATTTATATATCCTGGTTTTTTTTTTAATAACTTGACAAAAGTTTACCTAAAAAACATATTTTTTGCTATTATATTAAAAATTTTTAAAATGACTTTATTCCATGGCCAAAGCATATTTAATCTATATAATGGTTTTATTTCACGTGCCATGCATGGTTTTTTTTAATTCGTGAATTTCTAAAATTTGTATTTTTTGCTGGACCATCAAAACTCCTATGCTTTTGACAATAACTGCTAAAAAAAGAGGAAAAATACCCTGTCTCCCTAAATAGAAGGTTAATAAATTGTTACATAGAGTTTCAAGCTAGTTTTATCAAAACCTAAGTTTAGCAAATGGACGTGTTTGCGTTGCTTTATATTTTTAAAAAAACAAGATTCATATACTGGAAATCCAAAAATTATCTCAAAATTATTTGGTTTAAACTAAGACTAAGCTAACCTTAGCAAAAGTAGATCTAAAAACGGTAAATTGTTTTGAATCTTACAGGAACCGTTGTTATTATTTTTTAACAAAACTCAAAAAACTGCATAAAGTTCGGCTGCAAACTTCTGCCTCATATGAGAACCGGAAATTGGTGGAATTATGAAGCAAGACGACTTCGACTGTCCATGTTGTAAATCAGTAGTTGATGACCCACTTGCTCATTTCTTACTCCTGCTCTGCTGTGCATAAATTTAAATGCTTATACTTACATGAAATAATGTATTTAAATAAATGTGATAATATATTGTTGACTGATTGAAATTTTAGGGCTTTATGATCAGTTTCAAATTTTGAATATAATTAAATATTGTCATTATGCTGGCCGAAAACTCTTTAGTTCTTGGTCTTGGTTAAGTGATTGCTTAGTACCGACAGGACTAAAAGGGGCTATGCCTTGAGAGATATGCTAACTCTCTTGACAGATGTAGGGCAATGGGGTGGGGGAGGGTAGTTGCTTTGTGTACTGTCGGTTAGGGGAGGTTTTTAATTTTGCCCCTAATTAGTTGGTAATTCGTTATAATATAATTGAATAAATTCTACAATATCTAATGCGAATTACAAAACTTTTTCATTTACAAATTATTGACACCAACTTTAACGAATTTTTACCAATAAATAATTAAAATTTAATCATTAATACAAAAATTTAAACGATCAGTTCGGTTTAGGCTTCAGACTATGATTAGTAAAAATAATATTGATTTGAATGGTAAGTAAAGGGTTAGTTAAAAATTAATATTTGAAAAAAATTACCCAGATTGAAGGTATAAAAAATCAGATAGACCCAAAAGCCACCCGGACCGGTGACAGCTACTTGCCCTAAAGCCGAGCCCGGCCCCTTATTTAACGGGTTGGGTCGACATTTTGCTTTATAACTATTTTTAACAAAAAAAATTGTTATACTTGGTATTTTATCTATAATTTTGCAAAAAATTTATAGCCTGCGGTTTACGTGTCGTATTTTTATATTTGGGGCCGAATCTAAAATGAAAAAACAGCTTAAATTAATATGTCGAATTCTCTAGGCTGTACAATCATGAGCCGGTGTTTTAGAAGAGGCCTGAATAAGGCACCATTTATTAGAGACCTGAACCAAAGGTCGAGCTCTGCCAATATAATACCTTAAGGCCATGTCTGGTCAGACCTGTAAGCTAATTTAAATAAAACCCGAATTCATTTTAAATATGATGGGCTGCCTCCCGAATATTTAGGAAATATGAAAGATTTTAAAGTTAAAATATTTTTAAAATAATATTTGAATGCTATGTTACGAATTAGGATTAATAATTTAGATTTTTTGAAATTATAAAAAAATGGCTTTTATAGGGGAATTTTTTTTGCGCCTTTTTCGAGCTTTTTTGCCCCATTTCTTTGTGTGGGCTTTTTTTTAAATTATTCTTGTTTTAGCCCTTTATTTGTATCTGTCTTTATCTCTTCAAATTTTGGGGGAAAATAATGAGCCAAAGTTGTATGGCTCACTGTTTTCCCATTTCTGCTTAATCTTACTGACCCTAGGGTAACAAACTTTGCCGCATCGTAATTTCAATGCTCCTAATCCAAAAAAAGTTCCACAAGCAATTTTAAATTTTTTAAAAAATTGTAAATTTAATTTTTTTTATAAGTCATTATTTACCTTGTTTTTACAATAAATGTTAAAACAAAAATCCAATTCACGTGTATCCAATAATTTACAATTTGTGAAAGTTGTAGTAATTTCGACTTCTAAAATAAACAGCAACTAAAAATCTAAAATCATTTAATATTGGAAGCAGACAAATCCTGGTCCAAGAAATCCAACAAGTTTGAAATAAATTTTTGAAATATAAAATGAATAGACCAATATAAAACTATTTAATTTTAAATATGAGTTTAAACAACCATCAAAAAAAACATTCCTTAGAAGAATTTTAATTTAACATTATAAATTAAATTTAATATAACATATAAAATGTAAAGTCATTATTTTGAATACCTTGATTCTTAGTAACAAAATTTACAATACTGGCCTAGTATTAGCTATACTTATAAATGCTCATACAAGAAATTATGAGATAACAGCATATTTGTTTTTAAATCTATGAGGTCTACAAAAACTAGAGTTCCAAACTCTACCCAACATACTTTTAAACTAAGGCCCAATCCCACAAGCCCAAACCTGAAATGCCCAAAAATTACTATTTTGAAAGCTCTAGATTTCATGCTATAAAGTATCAATAAAATACCATTGAAAGTAGCACATTTTATCACCTGAAAATATATTTTTTTAATTCTTAACAGCCTGCTTGTTAACATTATTGATTCCTATGTGTTAGTATAGTGAAAATTTCATTTATTATGATTTTAAATCATGCAATAATTTTATATAGTTAAGGAATTTCATTAAAACATTATTTAAATTAGCTAATATATATAGAAGTTATAATTATGGCAGCAATCCTTGAGAGTGGCATTATATGCAGTAATAAATTTAGTAAACATCACATAAATAATCAAACAATCCTATGAATTTGGAGTATTAATTGACTAAAGCATCCATGAGACAATATAAATTAGGATGGCTGGAAGAGATGACAAGAAATATCTGGTTAACCTTGCTTTGACTCTAAGAACGCTATGAGGTCTTTTCTTTCAGTATCTTTCTTAATTCCTGCAAAAACCATCTTAGTGCCTGGAATATATTTTTTGGGATTTGTTAAATATATATCCAGTGTATCCTTATCCCATGTAATACCTGAGAAGATAAAAAACCATTGAAAAATAAACCTTTATTTTTGTTTGCTTCTGTATACTGAAAACCAGGAACTTGCCCAGTTTTCCTACCTATCAAGCCGTATAAATTAGGCCCCGTCTGATTACCACCACCCTTTTCAGCATTATGACATTGAGCACACTTCTGTTTAAAAATTTTGGCACCTTTCTCTACGTCGCCCATTATCTTGACTCTATTATTTATATAAATTAATATATAATAATAGGCAAAAAATGATTTGTGTATACACACTTACGGCTTTGCAGTTCGAAGAATTATATGAATGAAAAATTGGAAATGATGTGTTTGCAAATTATTTCTCGAGGCGTAAGCATGTTTTATCAAATCTACGGCAAATGCGAACTTTAAAAGAATAGAGTTTGCTCTAAAAAAAAAATGCCGCATAAAATAAATTTTTAGAATATAACTATATTAAAACAAATTATCTTGTTTACAAATTTTAAATATAAACTGATGGTGCATTATTTTAAAATAATTTTTAAGGGTAATATTTGTTAACTAAAAAAAACACGAAGATTATACAAGCGTCAATTCTATGAAAAAGTACAGAGTACTAAAAATTTGAGAAAATATTAAAAAAAAATATTAATGGCTAATCAAAAATCAAAAATAAGTGTTTTTTGGCTGTTTTAGAATATTACAAAACATAGATTTTATTATAGGATTTTGTTTATACACCAGCCACCTCAATAATAAATTACCCTCAATATTTTTTATTTAAAACTTTTTTTACTGGCTACAGCTAAAAGCCCATGCTTATTTGTATTTTAACATTAAAAAAAAGAGTATAAAAACATAAATTTTGTTTAATATTTTTTAAGTAATTTTTGTGACAACATAGATAATTTATAAGACAGGAAATAATCTTTATTAAAAAATAGACAAGAATTACATTTTTACAGGGTTAAATAAAAAAAAATATCTAGCAATAATTCCAAGATTGTCTCTAACACTTTAAATTTTCTTAAACGGCTAACATTTAAAAAATTTACAAAATCTACTGTAAATCCTTGCCAAAAACATATATCAAAAGCGTTACTTAAAATTATTAGCAATTTACTTTTAAAATTATATGAACTAAAAAATGGTTTTATGGCCACCAAAGCAAAAAAATAAAACCAAAATTGAATGTTAAAAAATTTTGAACGTATAGTGCCTCTTCTCTAAAATGCAAAATAGAGCATAAAATAAATTTTTAATACAATTATCCTTATTTAATTTTCCTAGTTTACATGTGTCGTAGCCTTTAATGAATGATTATGGATTAGCGGAGTCATCGTTTTGATTTAGAATTTCTATAGCAAAATTATAATTAAGTAATAAAAATTATTTTTACGATATGATGGAGTAAATTCAGCTGTGTCATAATGGCTAACAGAAATAGTTTTTTATATAACAAAGGCTTAAACTTTTATAATACTATTTTTATTTTTAAGATCATTATACTATTTTTATCTATAATATCATAATATAATTTTTAACCAATAAAATATATATTAAACTTTTTTTTCCATATTTTAGGATATAAAGCCCCCAATATTAATCTACTATAACCCAATCAATCTATTATTATTTTTTATTCTAAAACAACATATTTTAAATAGTATAAAAGGTTGATGGTTCCTAAACCAAGAAAAAGCACAAAAAAGAAAATCTAATGGTAATGGCGTCAATTTTATAAAGGAGTTCAGAGTATTCGAATTTGTTCTTATAAAAATTTTTAAACTGTTTCTATTTATAACAATATAGAGACCTAAAGTACACCAGTAAGAAACTTTATTTTTGACATCGGCTTAATACCTTTAAAATTTTACACGGCTTATAAATTCAATTATAGTCTATCGGGGCAAATAAATAGAAAGACACGCCCACTTCTTTACATGCCAAAATGGTTTTTTTTCAAACTTCCAATAAAGCAACAATTGGTATTCGAACCTTACCACTGCACATTTATTTGTTTACAATATAATATAAAGTTTATCCATTTTAGCCGGTCCATTATTTTTTTTTATAAATTAAAATTACACAATGATTAATGCGTTCCTGACCACACCCCAGAAACCGCTGAACATTAGGCAAACTTATAGCCAGTTAATAAAGTTTAAATTCTACTTATTTTTTTATACTAACTAAAATTTAGTAAAATTTGATGCTCTCAAAGCATTTTTAATAGATTCTGCTTCAAAGCAAGATACTTTTGAGCCTATATTTTTAAGCCATTAAGATGATAAATCATTTTTTAAACAAGTGATTTAAACAAGACATTCCAACTGAATTCGCTTTATATTTGCAGCTTAAATGACTTTTTACCGCCTTTTATTTAAAAAAAAAATCTTTTTTTTTGGGGTGAGGAGCATTGAAATTGTAAAAAAAAAAAAGATTGTTTTTTTTTAAATGAAAAGGCGGAAAAAGTCAGAGCTACAAATATAAAGCGTATCCAGTTGGAATGTCTTGTTGAAATTGAATTATGGTGGACATCCCCTGCACTGCTTATAAAAAAATTAGGCTTCCAATAAAGTCAATTGTATTTTCGCCTATTTTATATGTGGAATATCATAACACCGAATGGCCAAATTCGCTTTCTTGCTAATAAAAAAAACAATTTTAATATTTTTATGAATTGGCGAAATTGCTCAATTAGGTGATAATCATGGCATTTACAACTTTGCTACAAGTACTGCTTTCCATCGAATGTGACAATGCCGGCTCTAATGATACCGCGTTGACGAGTTATTTTATATAGAATACAAATGATATCACTTATGTCTCCCCGCGTAAGCATTGGGCTCAAAGAAGACCAATTAAAGATAAAACGTAACTCAATCAGTTTGGATCGAATCTATCTATATGGCAAATGACATAGCCTATAAACGATATATTGAGTGTACTTTATTAGAAGACGTTTTACTTAGGTGTTCAATCTTAATTCAGTCTTACTAAAGCTAAACTGGTTGATTTATGGGTAAAGCTATCATCTTATCTATGATTTTGCTAATATCCGACACGGTTATCAAGTCAAATCATTCCGATCATCGGTAACTCGTATATGAAAACGGATATTTAGAGTATTCATGGCATCATTCATTGCTCTGCAACGTGGTTAAGTGACATTAAGGATGTTGTTAGCAATAAACCCGAACGCCTAATTATTCTGCTAATTAAAGCACTTATAAAACAATACTTGTTTGATTCCTATGACATATTGCGATTGCCGTTAATGTCCAAAATAATAACTCGAGAACTCGAGATCAATTCCATTATGCGACTATTAGTTGTCCTTTATTAAAAAATTGAGAGCCTGTAAAGTTTATTGGGTTCTATAGAATTAAGAAACGTTGAGCCTTTTACAGACAACAAAATTTGGACGATCCAAAGCATTAGGGCAACTTTTTTTTCTCAAGTTTATGGCGCTGATCATGAATAGGAAATCAGAATTTTAGCCAATTCCTCAGATTTTTAGTTATTGTCAAAGTTGAGATTTTTCAATTTTTGGGGTATTTTGGGCTTCTATATCATAAAACCTATGGGTAGTAACAAAAGTTTAAAAATATATTTAGATAAAGAAAACATTCATTATTAACGTAAGGGGTTTAAATTTTTTATAAATATTTAATTTTCTTTTATTTTTTTATTTTTATAAACTTGGTGGTTTTTCTTCATAAAATCCGTTTTTTGATTCTAAATAACTAAAAAGTAAATTGCTAATAATTTTAGGTAATTACCTTTTTTAGATTTTATAAGGAATCTGAATAGGCCAATAGATTTTTTGTAGAATTAATAGTAAAAGAAATTATGCGAATTTTTATCTGAACTTTGGACGCGGGTTTAAAATTGAAGGCATTGGAAAAAATAACTAAATTCGAGATCGTTATCGCAAGAAAATTCTCTACAAAACCCTCAAAAAATCGCTTATGTTGTTTTTTTTTGTTGTCCAGTTTTTAGTTGGATATGTCCACCAACGAAATTCAAGTACGTCATCTGAGAGCCTACCTAAAAGCTTAGGTCACCGGCACGTGTATTTAATTCTGTAAGAGGACCTGTTGCAGAGTTAGCAGAGCCGTCATCTAATGTGAATTTGGAGGAAAACACAATAACACAGGTTTTTTTGCATTGGTCGCCTTCGCTAAAATTTCAACAATAATGCGATTTTAATTTAGTTCATTCGGCATGTCTTATATCCATATGTATCGAATGACACCTGGAATATTTATCTCCTAAAATTTCAACCTGTCTATACTTAGGGGGATTCGACACCTTCGGCTTAAAATCTGGTCGCTTTACGAGGCCTATTCGGCTTCAAATCTAAGGTATTCCTGTAGCATATATAAGTTAATGTAGCTTGTTGCCTAATCCTGCTCTTCCCCTTCCCAAAACACATATATATCCGTACTAATGCAAATGTAAGCGGATTGATAAACACCAATTAGTCTTTTCAACAAGTCATATTCAGACAAGGCTAGCCCAATGAAATTTTAAGAATTTACAGGCCTAGTTGACCGAGTCTGACACCTAATTCTAGTCTTTTGCCAAGCTCGGTTTGTGTTAATTTCGGTCATTCCGTGCCTATCGAACTGTACCATATGACATTAACTAAGCAGCTTGAGGTCGCGTCAACGATGTTTCAGTTGATAACAATATAAAATATGATTAATCAATTTAACAAAACTATGTGTAAAAAAAATTGCTTTATGGTGGTGTGCTCAAGATTTATAAACGCTTAATCGGAAATTTTATATGTAAAATGTTAAATTTAAACAAGTTAGGCAAAGTAACAACCATCGGAGGTAGGGTCTCAATTATAAACAATAGAAGTTCTTAACTTACGTATA
Source organism: Acutogordius australiensis (assembly GCA_030555515.1). Classification (NCBI taxonomy): domain Eukaryota; kingdom Metazoa; phylum Nematomorpha; class Gordioida; order Gordea; family Gordiidae; genus Acutogordius; species Acutogordius australiensis. The sequence goes on along the minus strand of JAUIRJ010000247.1, from coordinate 127 downwards.
ATAATAGGGCTAGATAAGTCTTGCCAACGGTTTTTTAGCCTATAGAAGCATATTTTCACGTAAAGCAACAATCTTCTAAAATTACAATTTAATTAATCGCACGCAACACACACCCCTTATACATTAT
>JAUIRJ010000246.1:0-29259 GCA_030555515.1 Acutogordius australiensis | reverse complement strand
TATTATAATATCAAATTAACAATGTTAAATATAATTAATAAATTATAAACAGGTGGTATATTAAATGTAATATATGAAAGAAGTAATTAAAATAAATTAAAAAAAAAATAAAAATAATAAAAATATTATATTTACTAAATTTTAGAGTCTTCCGGCCACGTATTTTTAAATAGAAAATAATTATTTTTCAAAATTTATATGGAAATTTTTTGCCTTATGCTAAAACTTGGTGAAATAAAATTATTTTTAATTAGTTTACCAATTGTTTGAAAATTTTCAAGGCTTCAGGACCAAATGATCCAGAAGTTGTGGCAACAATTGGTATAAAAATATTATCGGAATAAGTTAACCAAAACATGTAAAATATAATGACATTTTTGAAATATGAAACATAAATTTAGGGCTTTAAGCCCGAGATTTTAAAACAAAATTAGAACGTACAATTATAAACAAAAAAGGATCTTTAACTGCAGTTTAAAAATCCACGCTAATAATAATGTATACGATATTAAATAAAGCTAATATAAAAGCTAATGTTTTTGATTCAAAATTTCAATATGCCCGCCTCACTAATTTAACATAATCTAAATGTAAGGCATAAGATTAATTAAAATTAAGAAATTGTTTTCACCCACAATAATTATTATTTTGCAGCAAACTAAGAAAATGAGCCTCAAATATACTCTTAAATTTGAATGTGTTAAAAAAAACGTCTAATATTTTTGTTAAACAAGGGTTTTGAACAAAGATACATAAATAACCAATAATATTTTTAAGTACGATAATCATTAATCTAAATTATTAACATCTCCTACTTTAATGCAATAAATTAATGAAATATATCATATTTCACAAAATTTCGTGAAATTTCAAAAGAGTATTTTAGATCTTTAAATATAAGATGAATGGTTTAATTCAACAAGAAGAGATTTTTCAACTTACAAATAGAATAAAATGCGCTAACAAACTATTATTACTTTTTTTCATTGTTTTTGTCGCTTTAGGGCTTTTACATTGTTGTGGTTTTTTACAACCTTTGGGTTTTGGTGTTTTAAAAGCTTTACTCGTTGATTGTATATAATTAATTGAATCCCCTTTCTGGTTGAATCAAACCATTTTTTTAATGTTTCTTCGTTCTTATCTATTAAATAATAATCCTTAAAGATTTAAACGCGCTTTCAAATTACACAAATGGTTACGTGCAATTTATTTAATTTATTAATTAATGGCATTAAATATTGGGGATATCAATCCGTTTAAATACATGATTAAAGGATTCACTAATATTATTTGCTATTAAAAAACTGCATATTCCATTGATCAAAGGTTCAAATACTTAAATACATCCTCCACATCCTATTCAAAATATGATTTAAATAATGGGTAATTAGTTGTAGGCTCAGAACAATTTTATTAAAACAATTCTTCGTTGTAGAAATATCTCTTTGCGCAAATACAATTCCTACATTTTTATCAAATATTTTGTTGATAATTATTTGTCTAGCTTTTAGACAAACATCTTGTTTTGTGGTCAAATAATCCAGAATATTCTTTTTTAGCTGCGTGCACAGTAAAAATTTAGAAAAAAAAAACATTTTGTACAATTAAAATCAAAACATTCAAAAAAAATTTTAGTCTGTAGTCTGAACACAAAAACGGGTGTAAAAAATATAAAAAAAAATTTAGTCTGAAACGCAAAGGCCCAGGTAAAAAAAATATTTAAAAAAAATTTAGTCTGAAACGCAAATGCCCAGGTGTAACAAAGATTTCTTAAAACATCAAAGGAATGCCGAAAATGTCGATTAAAATCAAGATATTAAGAAAAAAATTTTTGTCTGAAGCGCAAATGCCCAGGTATAACAAAAATTTCTTAAAACATCAAAGGAATGCCGCAAATGTCGATTAAAATCAAAATATTCAAAAATTTTAGTCTGAAACGCAAATACCCAGGTGTAACAAAAATTACTTAAAACATCAAAGGAATGCCGAAAATGTCGATTAAAATTAAAATATTCAAAAATTTAGTCTTATACGCAAATACCCAGGTGTAACAAAAATTACTTAAAAAATCAATTGCCGAAAATGTCGATTAGAATCAAAATATTCAAAAAAAAAATCTTAGTCTGAAACGCAAATACCCAGGTGTAACAAAAATTAATTAAAACATCAAAGGAATGTGTCGATTAAAATTAAAATATTCAAAATAAATTTTAGTCTGAAACGCAAATACCCAGGTGTAACAAAAAAATAAAAACATTAAAGGAATGCCGAAAATATCGATTAAAATCAAAATATTCAATAAAAAATTTAGTCTGAAACGCAAATACCCAGGTGTAACAAAAATTACTTAAAACATCAAAGGAATGCCGAAAATGTCGATTATAATCAAAATATTTAAAAAAAAATAACGCAAATACACAGGTGTAATGTAACAAATTTACTTAAAATATCAAAGGAATGCCGAAAATGTCGATTAAAATAAATATTAAAAAAAATATTTTAGTCTGAAACGCAAAAACCCAGGTGTAACAAAAACTTGAACATCAAAAGGACACCAAAAAAAATTTAAGCCAATATAAAAAAAAGTTATTTTTCCCGCCAAAAATGATTAATGATGCGGGTATTTGGGTTTTCTGTCAAATTAAGTAAAAATTTCTAAAACGCAAATACACCAATAAAAAAAACAAAAATTTACGAAAAATGATTGATGACTTCCGGTATTTGCGTTTGGGTATTTGCATTTCAGACCCACCCCGAACTATCGTTTGATACACAGGTACACTTCTTTAACTGGTTCTATTTTTGTCAAAACAATATCGGCTAGCATGTCCGTATTTGTTACATATCGAACATTTTGTAAAACTTTGCATTTGCCAATTAATCCTCGGTCTTTACCGATTAACCTTTACGTTCCCACATTCAGTTCTTCTACATTTCACAGCAATGTGGCTTATTTGCCCACACTTAAAGAACATTCTGTTGTCACCAACTTTAGGTAAATTTGTATTATTACAATGTTTCTGTACATGCCCTTTCAAACCACTGGCGTAACGTGTTCTACTCTTAGCATTTTTCTGATCGGGACTTAAAGACTTAACATGAAATTGTCATAATTGTCGGTCAGCTTGCACATCCCCCATTTTTAATAAACGTCATCAAGTCCAGCTTTCGCCTTCCCTTTTTTGTCTGTGGTTAATAGACATTCCAATGTAAATATAAACCGAAAAAATTGCAACTTATTTTATAGGTATTTTTAAATAACAGTTTTACATATTAAGTGTATCCAAGGTATTAAATACTTAACTGCTATTTTTAACAATTCTATTGCCACATGTCAAATCCCATGCATTTGGAAGAAATCAAACATCATCCCCATATTAAAACCCGGCAAACCACCAGAACTCTCCACATCATACAGATCTATCTCCCTACTCTGTCCGGCTGCCAAGATCTTGGAAGCTTTAATTCTCCCTTACATCAAAAAACATTTGCCCCCTTCTCCTCATCAGCATGGTTTTAGATCTAATCACTCAACAACCTCCTGCCTCCTAAAGATATATACGGCAATTGCCCAAGGATTCAATCAAAAGAAACCCCCTCATCGTACAGTCCTGGTCTCGCTTGACCTAACACGCGCCTTTGATTCGGTCAACCACCGCACATTAATTGAACAAATCTACCACTCATCTCTACCCATACCTATCAGTAGGTGGCTGTCTAACTACTTAGGTGGTAGACAAGCCTATACCTCCTTTCGTGAAGTCAAATCCAAAACACGCATCGTCAGGGAGGGAGTCCCCCAGGGCTCCGTTCTCTCTCCTGCTCTTTTCAATGCATATATTAGTGACCTACCCACACCCCCCTCAAACATAAACATAGTCTCATATGCTGATGACATTACCATCTATTCCTCGGGCCCAAATGTTGACCAGTTATCAATCACCCTAAATGATTACCTCGTTACACTATCAGATTATTTTACCAACCGCTGCTTAGCAGTCTCTCCTTCAAAATCCTCGGTGACTCTTTTCACCCCGCAAACACGTCAAACCAACGCACATCCTCAAGTATTTACCAAGGGTTCACTACTCCCCCTTGTACGAAATCCCAAAATACTGGGCCTCTCCTTTGACCATGCTAAACTTTAACCAACACATTAAAAATACTGCAGCGAAAGTAAATAGAAGAAACAACCTCTTAAAAGCTTTGGCAGGAACCTCCTGGAGACAAAGCAAAGAAACCCTGACCATCAGCTACAAAGCAATCTCCCGCTCTCTTAAAAATTATGCAACCCCGATATGGTCACCTTTAATCTCTCAGTCCAACTTCGATAAGCTCCAGATTGCCCAAAATTGCGCTCTCCGTACCATTACAGGCTGCCTCAAAACTACCCCAATTGACCATCTACATCAGGAAACACAAATAATTCCCATCAGGCCACACTCTCAATTATTATGCGATCAATATATGGCCTCCTGCCTTTCATCAGATCATCCCTGCCACGATCTTTTTAACCTCGCTGGCCCAGCACGTTCAATGAAAAACACCCTCCCCTCATACAGCCTTCCTCGTGTCAAACACCTATTTGACCCCAACTTTACAACTAAGCAACTACACCAGCTAATCCACACCAACGCTGTTAAAGAAACCATCCAATCATACAAACCTTGCCCCATTCTTCTGAATGGCTGGCCCCCTCCCATTTCACCCTCCGAAACCACTCTCTCTAGACGAGAGAGGTGTCTTCTTTCACAATTAAAATCTGGCTTTTGCTACCTACTAGCCGATTTTCGTAACCGCGTCTATGCATCTGACGACATGTGTTACGACTGCAAAAAATCCGCAGACAGCCTACACCACTGGCTCTCATGCCCATCACGTGGCACCCCGATTAATCCATTAGACCTATGGACAAATCCTATTCTGGCCGCCTCTAAGCTCGCTCACACCTCCGAGCCACCTTCATCCATATTGAAAACTCGCAGTGGTTAACAACAACAACATAATATGTTTGTAATCTAGTTTGTGAATAATAGAGAATAATTTTTTATTCCATATTTCTTTCATAAAATGTACTTCCCGACCTGAAACACGATTTAATCAATAATATTGATAAATTTAATTTATTGACATAATTTATTTAGATAAAGAAATTAAAATTTTTTTTTACTCTGTGTCAAATAAAATTTGCAATATTCCCCAATGATAACTTACATTTGATGCTTAAAGAGCAGGTATTTCTCTTTAAAATAATAAAAAATCATAGCTTCAAAACTCTTGAAGTTATAAAAGTTTATAATTGGGGTCCTTGTGGACACCACTGTAGCATTCGCGTTATTTCTCAACTACCATCCGCGGGTTAAAATATCAATTTTTATTTGGTAGGTTGCATTATATAAATTTTAAATTTTTTAAAATTTTATTTTTTTTTATTTATATGCTAATGTCAAAGATTGGCGACTTTTTGTTAAAATGCGATCCTTGTCAAAAGGTAAAAATGGAATGAGACTGAACGCGCCCGTTAAAAATAGCCAAAATTAATTTTTAATTTTAAAATATTTTTTTTTCGAATCTCTTTAAAAATGTTCTACTAGTCCTAAAACGATTTAATTTATAATATTTATTCAATTAGTTTGTTGAAAAGATTTATTTATCTAATATAGGTTGCGGCTAAAAATATTAAAATTGTAAAAAATATAAATATTAAAATTGTTAAATATATTCTTTTTAAAAATATTTTTTTAACTCAAAAATCAAATTAAAAGTTATTAATGATCAGTTTCAATCTAAAACAATTTATGTAGCCAAAACCTTTAGTTTAATTAAGCATTGCCTCTCTGAAATTAAATTTTTAAGAATTGAAAACACTTTTTCGGTATTATTTAATAATTGTTTAGATATTTATGAAAGTTTTACAAAAGAAAATAATTTATTAATTGATAAAAGAATAAGCAATAAAAAATTACTCTAATTATTGTCTATTTTCGAATTATCAATTTGAAAAAAATTTAAATGTTAATGACAGTTTTAAAAGTATTTATTTTAATATTATTGATTTGTTTATTGAAGGATTTAATAATAGAATCTTTTAATGATAATATTAATTTAGAATCTCTAGATTCTCTTTATAAATTTGATCATCCTTATTTTTTAGATATAGATAAACTTGAACCTCTTTTAAAAATAAGTGATATCGAAAAAAGTCATTATTACAAGAAATTGAGGTCGCTAAAAAATTTTTAATTAAAAATCTTCATAAATATAAAGAATGCATTACTAATGATTTTGTTAAGTTTTTGTATGATAATAAAGATGCATTCCCTAATTTATTTAATGTTTTTTCTATAAGTCTACTTTTTGGTTCTTCGACATCAAGTTGCGAGGCAACGTTTTTTTCCCTAAAAAGAATTATAACTTTTAATAGGCTGGCAAGTAGTGACCTGCGGAAAGGTGATTTGGTTCTATTTGGTCATGAAAAACATTTAATTGGGAGTTTAAAATTTTATGAATTTTTTAATTTACTCAAAAAAACCGGCAGTTTCAAATTTGATTAAAATAATTATTTGACTAATCAGCAAATTATTACTTGCTTCTTTTAGACATGGTAGTAATTTTTCTTAGATGTTGTTTTTTTAATTTATTTTTTTTTTATATATTGTTTTTTAAACATAATATACTAGTCATATAAAACCCGTGATTATTCATATATTTTTTACACAAAAATTTTCAATCTAAATCCTACATTTTTTAAAAACTATCTTTTTATATAATCCATTAATTCAATCATATATATCATATTTTTATATATCATAGTCAAGTGCATATATAATAGTGCATTAATTAATACAATTAATTTCTGTATCGCATATCTTTTTTATACGCAAATGATAGTGTGCAAATAATAATTTAATAAATAATTCTCTATAATTACAATTAATTGATAACAATAATAATTACATGTATTTTATTATAATTATGCCGCCGAAGGCGGCAAAAAATTTTTTTACTGCCACCCCAAATGGAAAAAGCTAGAATCAGGCCTGCCTAGCCATCTTAATGTTGATCAAATACGCTCAATTTTTTATCTTCAAAATTTACTGGCCGCAGCCATAGAAAAATAAAAACTTTTTTATTTTTTAGATATTTTCTACTTTTTTATAAAAAAAATTTATAATATACATACATTATAACTTATATTATTTTAAAATCAAAGAGCAATATTTCTTCAAAATAAAAATAAATAAAGTTCATAGCTTCAAGACTCTTAAAGTGATTTAGGTGTTTCCGCGATCATCATTGTGTAGCCCGGATCTAAGCACATCTTGAATTTTAAATATCTCCAAAAAATATAAATTATAGGCCAAAGTTTGGTGACATGTTTCTTAAAATATATAAAACAAAATTAATAATTAAGATTTAGTCTAGGTCTAATAACGAAATTCGTTCATATGGACTTTCAATGTTAAAAACCATTGCCTCAATGTAAATTTTAACTGAAAAAATTGCAGCCTATTTTTTAAATATTCTTTTATAAATTTTACTTATTAAGTATATAAAATGTTTTTATAGTATAACAATAACAGGAATTTTTTTCTTCTTATAAATTATCTAGCTTTTAAGCTGAATTATAGCCAAAAATAATTTTTTATTATAATATTTTTTTATATGAGTCTTTCATAAATGTTCAACAGGACCTAAACATGATTTAACTAATGATATTGATATCTTTAATTTATCGACATTATTAATAAAATATAAAAAAATAAGAAATATCAATTAGATTTATTTCTACTTTGTGTCAAGTAAAATTTTTAATATTCCTTAGTGATTTATAATAGTTTATAATTAAAGAGCACTTATTTTTTTAATAACAAAAAGAAATTCATATAACTCTTGAAATTATAGATGATTGAAATTGGGGTCCGTATAGACCCCATTGTAGTACTCGCGTTACAAATTTTTCACCCTAACATTCGCGGGTGTTGGGGTCCGTATGCCCAATGTAGCATTCGGGTTACAATTTTTTACCTTAGCTTTCGCGGATTAAAAAATTAAAAAAAAATGAACGAAGTATGAACGTGTTTCTGTAGCATTCGGGTTAAAATTTTTTACCTTAGCTTTCGCGGATTAAAAAATTAAAAAAAAATGAACGAAGTATGAACGCTTTTCTAATGTCAAAAAATAAAAATTTTATAAAATTTAAAAGCAGTCTGCACGCGTCCTTAAAAAATAAAAATTTGAATTGCTCTTTTAAAAAACAAATAAAGTCTAACCGGCTCAAAATTTTTAAAATTTGAATAAAGTCCAAAGCGCCCTTAATATTATTATTTGATACGGGCGCGTTCAGACTCATTTTATTTTTTTGAAAAATTTTAAAAATTCCAAATTTTTTGAATTTTTTTTAAAATTTTTTAAAAACTTTTCTTTCAGAAAAACTATTTAAATGCTAATTACAAAAATTGGCGACTTTAGCGTTCAATGTCAAAAGGAAAAAATTTTCAAATTTTTAAAAATTTTAAAATTTTTGAAAAAAACGAACGAAGTCTGAACGCGCCCTACAGCCTTTCGAGGAAATTATTCACAATGCATGAGATTAGAAGCAATTTAAATTTTTTGCGCAAACTTAATTTTACTCTCTGTTTTATTGGATTATCCATTTGTATCTATACCTTAAATATTGAATATAAAATCCAAAACCAAAAGGATTTTAAGCCTTTTTGTGAGATTAATGCTCAAATAAATTGCAGCCATGTTTTGACCTCCAGGTATTTTTTATTTTTTTCTTTTTAAATATATGAGTTCATTTTATTTTATTTTTGTACTAGATGGGGGAAAAGTTTTGGCCTTTTGCAAGACATATTTGGAGAAAAGCATTGGCTTATTTTGCCCAATCCTGTATATGCTATATTATTTTATTTGCTACAACTTATTTTAGGTTATATATTTTGATTTTTTTTGTTTTTTATTTGCTATTTTGTAATTTTTATAAATAGGAGAGTCAAATGAATTTAGATCAGCCGCATTTCAATTATTCCTTTCATTTTTGTCAAATATTTCAACCATTTGGTTGGCTTATATTTTGATATTTAAAGTGAAAATTTTGTGTTTTGTTTGTATAGCTGCTTACATTGTTAATGCAGTGTTGCTGCTCATTCATATTAAAAAATTTAGAATTTCCAAAAGAATTGCACCAAAGATTGAAAGTATTTATATGCATTATTATTTATAACCAATCATAAAATAGGTCTACAAATTTTTGAGGGTTATGAGATAACTACAGAGATCAAACCTGTCTTAAGGATTTTATCTGTATATCATTTTTTTAATCAAGTTTAGTAAGTCACCTATATATATTGAATTTTAGAAAAAATGTCAAATAAATTGATTCTTCTATGCATATTCTCACAACAGCTATTAAATTCAGACTTATAATATTTTTAATTAAAACCAATAATATATCCTGTTTTATTTAAGGCTTTGGCTAATACTCTTTTCAAAATTGTAAAAAAAATATTTAAAAAAAAAATTTAACAATTATTATCAAAAAATGAATATTAATCAAGGATTGGAACTTATTGAAAAAAGCTGGTACTAAGTTCCGAGTTCTTAGGATAATTTTTGAAAGAGCTGGAACTAAGTTCTTGGAAGTACCGACGAGTTCCCAAATATCGGAACTCGAGTTCCATTTTTTTATTTTTATAATTAAACAATTACTAGACAGATAAAAAAGATATATTACACATTGCACATATAATTTATTGACATTGCACATATAATTTATTAAACTATATAAAATGGAAACATTTATTTATCAAGCTTAAAATTCATTCCAACAAAAAGAATATCATTCAAAATATCATCCATAAGTCGATTCCTTTGGGAATCTAAAATAAAGCTTAAATAGGAAAATAATCTTTCAACACTCACCTCGGTCAAGGGGACCGATACAACAATTAAAGCTAAGTTTCCTAGTAGCGGAAACTCAGCCTTGTTAGCTACCCACCAGCTTCTAATATTTTCATCCGCCTTGAACCTCGGTAAATTTTCGTATTTTAAAATTTCTATATCTAATTGCTCATATATTAGAGGGGCAGTTGAGTCATCGTGTTTATAAAATGTTTCTTCGTCTCTTAAGACATCCTCTAATAATGAAAATTGATCTGACATATTTCCAGAAGATTCTAAAATAATTTCTTCCTCGCAATTTACTGAATCATTTCTTTGAAGAGATAATGCTTTTGATTGAACTATTTTCAGAAACTTTTTGGCTTTTTCGCATTTATTATTATTTAATTTAAAGTAGAATCTTTTATCTAAAAACAGCCCACAATTGACTATGTCATTATCTAAAAGCTGGGATTTTCTTTGTTCAATAAAATGCAAAAGGGATAAAGAAAAGTCGGTTGAATGGGTCTTTAACACGGCTTTGCAAGTATTTTGTTAAAAAATTTATGTCTAAAGTTTGTGCCTGAAGTTGTTTCGTTAAAATTGCGGCTGGGCCTAGTGTTTCGACTCATCTTTGAAACATATGCCAAATATCATTGGAAACTTCCAACTTATTTAAAATATTTTTGTGATTATCAAGAAACGGTCGTAGTTTGAGCAATCTTTCAATGCAGGTGTAAGTCCAATTCCATCTCACCTGATGCATAAGTATTGATTGAGGAAGATTTTGAGATTTTAACATTGCTGATAAAATAGGCCTTTTAAGCTTAGTAGCCAATTGTCTTGCTACCTTAATTGCCAAAATTATTTCAGGTGTGCTGACTAGAAATGAATTAACTGCTAATTGAACCACGTGTGCAGCAAAGTTGGAATTAATGATGATTGATGAGTTGAAATCATATATTTCACAAACCGTAAGAATCCTCTATAAAATTTAAATCATCTTCATCTTGTAACATTCCTTCTAATGGGTCAAAGATGTCATCTTCACTTGTTTCAAGCTCCATAAAATTCTTTATTCCAGCTTTCATATTACGGGCTGTGTCTGAAGTTATCGATAATATTTGGGTTTTCATTATATTGTAATTTAAAACAGTTTCTTTAAGCCATTTGGAAATATTAACTGCATTATGCTGGTCATAGACCTCTTTGCATTCCAGCACTCGGACTTGAATTTTATCAATATGGATGTATTGGCAATTTATAGCTAAAAGTAAATTTATTTAAAATAATTGAATAAAAAGTTTTACACTAAGTAGCCAAAATCACAATTAAATTTAACTTTTTAAAAGCTTTTTTAACATATTTTTCTTTTCCTCATTATCTGATTAAACTTTATCTACTTTTTAAATGCATTGGTTAATTAATCTTGTTTTGTACTTAAATGAGAAAATTGTAAACAATGTTCATAAAAATGATTTTATTTAATTTTTAAAAGTTAATATCTAGGTTATTTTAGAAAATAAAAAACTGACTTGCCTTATAAAAATTAATAAAACAAAATTATAAATATTTTAGAATTTTTAAATTAATACATTCTTAAAAAACTGGTTTTGGCTAATTTGTCTAAATTTTTAGTTTGTATAACTAAATAATTTTAAAATTTAAAAATAATTAAATATTTATATTAAAATGTACAAAAGTTAAATGTGAAAATTAATTTACCATAGAAGGATCTGTTTGCAACACTTGCAAAATCAAATTTTATGCTTAGTATTTTATGTTTGATATCATCAATTAATGTTCGCATATATTTGGCCTTTTCTTCAACTTCATTTCTAACATTACTTGGATTAATCTGATTAAGATTAGTTCCTGATGGGCTTGCTTTGTTTATGATTCTAATCATGGCATCATCTGAAAATAGTTCAAATGGTCTGCCATGAACAGTAACCAACTCCACGCAATCTTCCATACATGGATGCACGGAGTTATTAAAGATTTTTGTCTGCTTAAATTTGGTTTGAGTTGTAATTTTGGATTTTTCTTTTCTTTCTGTAACAGTTAAAAACTTTTCATATTCTGCTTTATGTACACACTTTACGTGTTTTTTAAGGTTGGAAGTAAATTTCTTAAAATATTAAATAGAATTAATTACCGTTATATAGGTTGTTTTATTTGACGACTTGCACAAAGTACATTGATATTGGTCATTAACAAGTTGAGGTTCATAAAATTTATAAATTCCGCTGAATTTCATGGTATGCCAGAATTTATTCAAAAACTTGAAAACTTAAAAATGCAGGAAAATTTATGAATGTATGAACAAAATGTTAACAAATATAATTTTAGAAGGCTTGTGTGCAATCAAATAATAATTTAAACAATAAATGAGGTTTTTTTATTCAAATTTTATATATTTTTTAAAAAATATTAATTTTAATGCGTTTTTATTCAATTAAAAAAGTTTGAATTTTAGGTATTTAAAATAAATCGCGAAGGAACTCGAGCGGAACTCGAGTTCCACGAGTTCCAGTACCCTGGTACTTAGTTCCGAGTTCCGAGTTCTATTTCAAAAAAAAGACGAGTTCTTCGAGTTCCGAGTTCCGAGTTCTGGAACTAGTTCCAATCCTTGATATTAATGTTTTTTGGTTGTTTTGAAATATGCCTAACAACCAAGGGCGTAGCAAGATGTAAAGCTTGGGGGGGGGGGGGGTTTAAAAAAAAATTTTTGTTTAAAAATATTCTAAATGTAATTTAATTTTATATTTAATTGGTATTTTAGTTTGGAGGGGGGGGGGGGATATGCACTAAAAATTTTCAATTTGGGTGGGGATATGGCATGCTTAAAAAGGGTTTCATCCCCAACCCCCCCCCCCCCCCCCCCCCCCCCCACCCCCCACGCTAATGCTAACAATATATTTTTGAGGAATTTTTTATTAAATAAACCATTTTAATGTCAATCAATAGCACTCAATTTTTTTTTCACTAGCCACAGCTTAAGCTTGGACACAAATTATTTTGTATTATCTAAATGCTGATATAAGAGCTTTACTGAAAAGTTATATTTTTCAAATTATAAATATAAATCACAAGGTAAAGAAAAAATTTTGAATTTTTTAGGGTATTCTCAAGGTTGCAAAATCTGTCAATTTTGTCAAAAAAGGCCATTTTTTTGATATAGATAGATATAAGGAGCCAAAGGTGGAAGAAACCTCAAAAAACGGAAAATATATATGGAGGGCCATGGGATGAATGCTTTAATGTTTCCATAAATATCTTTTTTCTATTGATATTTGTTGACCTGTCTAATTACCCAAAGTAATTTGGTCACCGTAAAATATGATTAATAACACTTGACAACAAAATTTGGACAACCTAGCATCATTTATGGCAACTGTCATTTTTGGTCATTACACATATTGATAGATAGGAAATTTAATTGTTTTAAATTTTCTAAAAAATTTCTTTTACACTAATAAAAAGATAAATTTTGCTTAAATTTCATAAAATAAAGAGTATATTTTCAAATGATTGCAAAATATCTCAGTTGATACCCCCATGATTTTGACCTCTAAATTCTAATTTAATTAAAAATGAACATTGCCCTTCCTAGCAATTATATTAGTTGTTGCCAAGTTTATATCTAGTATAATTTCAGCTATTATTTTGCCCACCTAGTTAAAAACTGGCCTATAAGCTGCATAAAAAATATAACATTCAGCTTTTTCACAGCTTATTAAGCATTTTAGCATCATTTTTAAGGGTGCATTCAAACTTCATTCATTTTTTTTAAATATGTAGAAATAATAAATTTTATTTTTTTTTTAAATTTTTTAAAAACTTTATTTCCAAAGTTATTTTTAAATGCTAATAATACAGATTGGCCCTTTTATTTCAATGTCAAAAAATAAAAATTTTAAATTTTTTTTTAAAAAGTGTATAAAGTTTGAACGCGTACAAATGTTAAAATCAGTGTTTAATAAAAAAGAATTCAGCCGCAGTGAATTCCTCAATTCTAGTGAATGGTGAGGAAAGAAAAAAGTGAATATGAGGGCATTCAATTTTTCACGGGGGTGAAAAATATTCAAATGAAAAATTTTCATTTAAAAAAAATGAATATTCCTCATTTTAATAAAAAAGAACTCAATTTTTTTATTTTTTGGTAAAACGGAGTTTTGATAGTATTGATGAACCTCTTTCCTTTTTTTTCAAAAAATTTTTTTCAAATGAGTCGGAGTGAGGTTCTCTGGGCAATTTTTGGAAAACTTTAGTTTTTTATATGGCCAAACTCATTTTTGTTATTTTTAAATTTTATTAAAATTAAAATTTTCATAAGTTTTTTTAAGAACCAAGCTCAGATTTATTAACTTTTAAATAATATTTCCTTAATTTGGTATTCTTGGGTAATAAATGCCGTTTTTAATTAATTCACACTCAAAGCAATTATACCCAAATTTGGCAGCAGTTCCCTGTGATAATCTAAAAGTTCATTCAGCTTGTTCGGAGAAGCCATTTGAGCTCAGTTGAGGAGAAAAGAAACAAAATGCATTTTTTTTGAGAATTATTCATTTTTACAATTAGGATTTTTTTTTGAGGTGAATTGCAAGTGGCTTGCTAAAACTCCAGTTGGAGTTTATGGAAGGAGTGGGGCGGGAACTCCTATGCTCCGGAGTTTTCCCGTTTTGAACTCCTGGAGCTCAGCCCGGGCGGGTTTTTTGGAGTTTTTTACAAAAGTGAGTTTTTTATTTAAATAGGGGGATTTAGCCACCAGATGTTTTTACTATGATGAAACGATAGTTTTTTAGGTAAAGAAAATAATTGTGGGAGAAAATTAGTATTTTGTTAAATATCAAATATAACTTTGTCAATATTAAGCCCTGGAAATTTTTTGTTTGCACTATTTATTAATAAATTTTTAATGTCAAGTCTGCTAAAATTGTGTCAATAAACTCTCCTAAATGCAAATAATTTAATATTGAATTTATATTATTTTATTTTTTTGGCTGGGGCGGTCGTGTGTTAGTAATCTTTATATAAAGTTTCTCAATTAGGCTTTATTAATAAATTTTGATTTCGTCATTAAGCCTGCTGGATGTCACCTATGTGTCGCAAATGTCTATAATTTGACTTATATAAACTTTTTCGATTTTTTTTTGTTTTTAACCTTATTTATTAATAAATTTTGGCAAATTTTGTTATTATGAAGCCTGCTGAATCAATGTCACCTGAATGTCGCAAATGTTTAAAATTTAACATTGAATAAATATTTTCGAGTTTTTTTGTTCGGGCTGCCATATATGAGTAATTTTTGTGAAAATTATAGTTTTAGGCAACTAGTGACATTTCCAAATTGTCGCAAATGCCATTATTTAAATTTTGAAAAAACATTTTTAAGTTTTTTTGTTTTTAACCTTATTTATTAATAAATTTTGGCAAATTTTGTTAATATGAAGCCTGCTGAGTCAATGTCATCTGAATGTCGCAAATTTAATAAATATTTTTGATTTTTTTTGCTCGGGCTGCATTATATGAATAATTTTTGTGAAAATTTTTTAGTTTTAGGCAACTAGTGACATTTACGAATTGTCGCAAATGCCATTATTTAAATTTTAAAAAAACTTTTTCGAGTTTTTTTTGTTTTTACTTATTTATTAATAAATTTTGGCAAATTTTATTAATATGAAACCTGCTGAGTCAATGTCACCTGAAAGTCGCAAATGTTTATAATTTAACATTGAATAAATATTTTCGATTTTTTTTGTTCGGGCTGCCATATACGAGTAATTTTTGTGGAAATTTTTTAGTTTTGTTTCCAAATTGTCGCAAATGCCATTATTTAAATTTTGAAAAACTTTTTTTGAGTTTTGTTAGTTTTTAACCTTATTTATTAATAAATTTTGGCAAATTTTGTTAATATGAAGCCTGCTGAGTTAATGTCACCTGATTGTCGCAACTACTTATATTTGTACAAAAAAAAATTCGAAAATTACCTTTTTAATGCATAAATCGCATTTGCGACAATTTGGTGACATTATCACAAGATGAAAAAATGGATAAATTTACCAAAAAACTACTTATATTTTACCGCACGAAAAAAAATCGATAAAAAATTAGCTTTATAATGCATAAATCGCATCTGCGACAATTTGGTGACATTATCACAAGATGAAAAAATGAATAAATTTTACAAAAAAAACTACTTATATTTTACCGCACGAAAAAAAAATCGATATAAAATTAGTTTTATAATACATAAATGCATCTGCGACAATCTGGTGACATTATCACAAGAATTAAAAATGGAATATTTTTACGAAAAAAACTACCAATATTTACCGCACGAAAAAAATCGAAAATACTCTTTACAATGCATAAATCGCATTTGCGACAATTTGGTGACATTATCACAAGTTGAAAAAATAAATTAATTTTACCAAATAACTACTTATATTTTAGAGCAAGAAAAAAAAATCGAAAAAAAAAATTAGTTTTATAATGCATAAAATGCATTTGCAACAAATTTAGTGACACCGTTAGCAGACACAAATTTGATAAAAATTACCATAATTTAATAAATACAAGTTGTACAAATCGTCTAATAAAAAAATTACCACCAAATACATAAATTATCGATTAAAATTCTATGTAGACATTAAGTTAATTATTTAGTTAGTTTATATCAAGTATCATAAAAAAACTTAAAAAAAAAAAATTAATAACATTATAAATGTGAGATATTTGCATAATCAGCTGCTTTTGCATTTATTTACAACTTTATTTCTATAAAAAATGAGTTTGGACAAAAAAAATACACATTTCCAACATTTCCAATGGGCTAATGTTAATTTTTAAACTCCCGGGAAAAAACCCGGGAGTTTAAAAACGGAAAACTCCGGGCGGTTTTTGGGAGTATTTTTTTAACGGAGTTCCCCTGGAACTCCCGGTGAATCGGAGTCCTTCCCCAATTCCGGAGTTTTGACATGCCCTAGTTGCAAGAGAAAGGTAATTTTTTTTTCCATTTAAATTTTTTCAAATAAGGGGGGGGGGTAAAAATGGTAAAGAGTTGAGTTCAAAATATGGCTAATTTTGCCAAATATTTTGAACTCCAACTCTTACAAATAATTAAACACTGGTTAAAATTAGAGGTAGTGGTAAGCTTTTTTTTTCACAATTTTGCACCACAAGTATTATAAAGCGGAGTAAGCATCTTTTTCCTCTACCTCCCCACAGCTCGAAAATGTGTTTTGTGGAGTTTGTTTACAGAAAAATATGTGATTTCCCCTGATTGGGAAATGTTTTGAGCCTAAATTAAATTATTTTCCTATAAATTTGCCCTTATTTTAAAAACAAGTTTCAATTCAGACCAAGCTCACACTCAATGAATAGACTTTTTAAAACTGGATCTTGGAATAATTTTTATAGAAGTGATTGTTCTTTTCGGTGTTAATGCATATATTTTATTGTCCTAAGGGGTTTTACAGGTAAAGTTGTCGACGCCCTTATTTGCCTTGATTTTTTCAGGTATGGGGTAGTATATTAAGTTTATAGGTGATTTAGGTAAATTTACAAATGGATTTTTATCGATATTGGGTAAGTCCGACTGATTCAACGATTTTAAAGGTGTTTTCAATAAATTTTAGTTTAGATGAATTTACAAAATGTATCGTATTAATCTTTAGTTAAGGAACCGAATTTTTTATTGATAATTTTGGGCCAATTATGCTCATTTGACGATTTTCCAGGGGATAGGTATGAATAGCCCAAAAAAACAAAAAACTGAGGTGATTTATCAATTTACGCGATTGAGTTTTTGCGTTTCAAACCATATTTTTTCGAGTTTTCGGCTACTGAATAGAGTTCATATTGGTTTAAAATGTATCGAGTCCCAATTTTTTACCGCTTTTTGATTTTTGTTTCATACCAAATTTTACCATTTTTTTTTGAGTTTTTGACCTTAATTGATTTCCTTATGGTTTATTATAATTAGAAGACCAACTTCTTTAAGTGTTTTTACGTTTCCTACTAATTTTTTTTATAACAGTTTCTAACCATTATAACGGACTGGTTACCAGTTTTTTTTCGCGTATTTGCATTTCATACCAAATTTTTTCCCCGTTTTTGCGTTTCATATTTTATCACCCACGCTTAAACCTCCTTTCCAATTATTGACAATTCTAGGTATTATGTCCCTTTTTTCTTCCTCTAAATTACACTGGACAACAAAAAAAAACAACATAAATAGTTTTTAGAAGGTTTGTAGAGAATTTTCTGCGATAACGATCCCGGGTTTAGTTTTTTTCCAGAGCCTCCATTTTTTAATCGCGTCCAAAGTTTAGGAAAAAATTTACAATATTTATTTAAATTAAAAAACATATCTAAAAAAGATTATAGCCTAAAATTATTAGCTATTTACTTTCAAGTTATATCAAAAAACGGATTTTACGACAAAAACCACTAATTTTATAAAATTAAAAAAATAAAATTTTTTAAATTAATTTAAACGCCTTATGTTAATAATGAATGTTTCCTTAATCTAAATATATTTTTAAACTTTTGTTAATGCCCATATGTTTTATAATATAGAAGCCCAAAATACCCTAAAAATATGACACCGAGTAACTAAAAATCTGTGGCATTGGCTAAAATTCATATTCGTAATTAGCACCAAAAACTTGACCAAAAACAATAGTTGCCATAAATGATGCTTAGAATCGTTCAAATTTTGTTGTCCAGTGTTATCGATATAATTATTAACTTTAAAAATGTAATTACTATTGTAAATTTATGTCTTAAAAATAAAATTTTTGGTAATCGAATATTCTCATTCTTCCATTGGTGACGTGACCTTGTGATAACCCGTTTAAAGCAAAGTCTATTTCAATTTTAGAAAATTCCTGAACACAAATCCTTCCATCCCAGAGATTAAACTACGATTAGATAAGTTCAACATAATTCCTGTTGACATATAAGCACCGAAGAAGATATCGAGGATTAAATGAATTCTACGACTTAAAGCTGAAAACCATCACATTAAAAAAAATTTTCGTTGGCTGGGCCATTACTAGACGTTATTGGTGTAATTAAGAAATAGGAGAGACAATTATATTCTTTCCTTTGTATAAATAAAGTTTATATTTTCGAATTATTTAATAGAGTAAAAATTCATAAAAAAATGAATATTAGAATAACAAAATTCGTGATTATAAATAAAGCCACTTGATAAAAGTATTTCATCTGTTGAATATCAGCCCAAAAGAAGATACAATACATGGATAACATATAAAATGAAAACTTTCCAGATGATTAAAGATGTAACTAACAAGGAAATTGCATCTATCTTATAAATAAGTTTTATCAGTCGTAAGATTTAACGACTAACCTATACAGATTATATGGTTTTTTTCTATAGAATATCCAAGCTTAAGAGCTTAGCCCAAAATAATGCCGATCAAAGATATTAGAATAAATATTCGGGGCTAACCAAACTTGCGCAGATTTATCCCAATCGTTCAAACTGGACCAAAAAAGGGGTAGCAAAGCACCGAGAGGAATTTTAAAAATGATTTTTTCGTTATAAGCCTTAAATTTTTTAAGCATTCCTGCAAAATTGATATATCACTTCAGGTTTAATCTCAAACCTTTGCATGGTTAAAGAACGTAACACCTACGATGAAAGCTTTCAAAGGCAAGAACATATGTGTCATGCATGTTCTAGGTATTACTGGAGTTATTTCATTCGACATAATGGCCCATTCACTAACAGTAAATTTAATGAATATTTGCAGAAATTAGTCAGACTAGTTCCGCAGGTTAAAAACTTATGGACAATGCTATACCTAAAAAATTTTAATTCCTACTTTATGTCCCAATCACCTACCAGCTATTCCCCCAACTCTTTTTATCATAACAAATCAAAATTTGGAAACTTTTTCCATTACCTTAAATCAGAAATGATATGATTACCCAGATAAAAAACATATTTTCAAGCTATGAAAATTATATAAAATTATATTATCACATCAAACACTCCACGAATCTTGTATAATTAGCTGAACCTCTATAAATTCACATACATATTTTCTAGTTATATGTGCTAAAATTATAAAAATAAAATTATTAAAACCAAAAATTAATAGTTTAGAATATCAGTAGCATTTCAAGAATATTTTAATTAATAGTGAGAAAAAATTGAGAGAAATTTGCGCCAAAGCATTTACCAAAACGAAATTTTTTGCTTTCATACTCCTTTAAATGGTCAAAAAAATTTGATAGAAATTTGTTCTAATATTTAGTATGGTGCGATTTAGAAGTTATTGTAACCCAGCCTAGCCGGCTATGACCGACCTGATCTAAACATGTATCTCCCTTAATTGATCGGCCCGGTTTTATCTCTCTAAAAGTTTAAAATCCCCTGTGAAGACCGACTTTTGGTCCAGGGTTTTATTTGTAGCATGGAAAGTTTTAACTCTGAAGCCCAGACCATCAAAAAAAAATTTTATTTTGAGCCCAGCTCGTCAAACTTTTTTTTTCAATTTATGGCCCTTCAGGAATTTCTTAATTATAGGTCGGCTTTTTTTACCCGTTCTACCCGAACTTACTTTCGTTAAATATGCACGTAGTCTGATGCCAGACCAAGCCTGGTAATCCACCAGGCAATTGTACATTATTTTAACGATCGTTAATTAATCCAAAATTTAACACCCTTTTTGTTGCAAATCACAATTTATTCTAAAAATACTGACTTAATTACTAAAAATTTTAAAACTAGCTAATGGGGTTAATATAATAAAAAATTAATAATTACGTTTTTAGTACAAAAAGGCAATTCACTAACGAGGAAGGACCCTGATGTTATCTAGGGTAAGAAGTTTTGCACATAAAAAACACATTAAAACCCACGTTTTATTGTATTTTTGGGCTTTCAGACAGTAATAATACGCACCTGTTGATAGATTACACTGGACAACAAAATTTGGACGACCTTAAGCATCAGTTATGGCAACTATGGTTTTTGGTCAAGTTTTTGGCGCTGATCACGAATATGAAATCAGAATTTTAGCCAATGCCTCATATTTTTAGTTATCCGGTGTCAAAGTCGAGATTTTTCAATTTTTTGGGTATTTTGGGCTTCTATATCATAAAACCTCTGGGTAGTAACAAAAGTTTAAAAATATATTTAGATAACGAAAACATTCATTATTAACGTAAGGGGTTTAAATTTTTTTTAAATATTTAATTTTTTTTTTATTTTTTCATTTTTGTAAAATTAGTGGTTTTTGTCATAAAGTCCGTTTTTTGATCCTAAATAACTTGAAAGTAGATTGCTAAAATTTTTTTGTAATATTCTTTTTTAGATATGTTTTTTATAAGGAATCTGAATATGTCAATAGATTTTTTGTAGAATTAATAGTAAAAGAAATTTTGTGAATTTTTTTCTGAACTTTGGACGCGGTTTAAAAAAAATTGGAGGCTCGGGAAAAAAAACTAAACCCGGGATCGTTGTCGCAAGAAAATTCTCTATAAAACCCTCAAAAAATCGTTTATGTTGTTTTTTTTTGTTGTCCAGTGTTATCTATTTTTTAAATCTCGGTCATTTGATTGTAACAGGTTGTCCTTCATTATAATGAGCGGGCCATAAAATCATGATAACCTTTTTTAGATATGTTATATATTGAGGAATTTAAATATGCCAATAAATTTTTTGGAAGTTAAAATTTATGGATTTTTTTAACTTTGGACGCACTATAAAAAATTGGAGGCATTGGGGAAAAAACTTAACCCGATATCGTTATCGCAAGCAATTCTACAAAACCTTGTAAAAATCATTTATGTTGTTTTTTGTTATTGTCCAATGATATGTAAACAGTTACCTGTAAGCGTAAGAAACGCAATGAATTTTGCTCTGATACATCTAAAAATTTATAAGCATGTGAACATTAGGACAAAAATGCTACGCGATCCATCCTATAAACTTTTTTAATGCTATTAAATTTATTTATATATTTCCTAGAACAACTAACTTTCCTTGATCATTCAAGTGTTGATGGTCGACATTCAACAGACGTCGATTCAAGTCATCAAAATGGAGTCTCAAGTTTAGGGCGTACACGTCAACAGACTAGAGCCAAGAAGGATTGATTTACCATATTACAAAAATTGTTGGTTAAAAAGTTACTAAAATTTTTATATTTTGATTTTTTATATTTATGTTGATTTTTAAATTACAAGATATTAAGATGGCTAATTTAAACTATTGGTAATATAAATTACAAATTCTCACTTAATTTTTAATGTAGTTCCCATTTTCCTCACAACAAAAATATATGTGTTAAATTTGATAAATTGCCTTGCTCACAGATACATTTCTTTATTTTATAATTATTTAAAATATATCTCATATTGCATTTATTTTTGATATTATATTCTAAAATATCAAATTTTTTATTATTTTGTCCTTTTTAATCTAAAAAATTAATTTATATTATTTCTGGATTATTTAATATATCTATTCACATATTCGAGTAATCAATTTTATTAGCCTTGACAGGTGCTATTTTTTGGCCTTATATAACACAAGTCAACAAATTGAGAGTTATGATCTAAAAACAAAGATCAAACCTGCTATCTTAGAGATTTTTTTGTTTACCGTTTTTTAACCAAACTATTTAAGTCAGCTATAAATATTGAAATTTTCAACTAGTTAAAAAAATAAAAAGGAATAAAATATATTGATTTTTGTATGTTTCAGCTAAACTGTTAAATTCAAACTTCAAATAATATTTTCATTAAAAACCGATAATATGCCTTGTCGTATTTAGGTTGAATGCAAAATATTATCTATTATCTAAATGTTAATTTTATTTTGATAAAAAATATATGTTGCAAGTGATTTTAATTTGAAAAAAAAATTCTTAAATTTTTTTATCATTAAACTATTGAAATCGCATATGTCAATTTGGCCAGAAACGCCATTTTTTTAATGGACGGAGCAATATCCAGGCGAAAGAAACTAGGAAAAATGGAAAATATATATGAGAAAAGGTTATCATGGATCCATTCATTGCAGTGTCCAAAACTTCCTTTTTTTGACATTGATATGTCGACCTGTATAATTCTTAATTCAGGATAATTTATTTTGTATTAATTAAGATAATACCATAACCGAAATTAATTTTATTTTCAAGTGCCAGCAATTTATATTGTCAATTAGATTTTTTCTGTATTAAATGTCTTTGGCACAAAATATGTTTTGCACCCATTGTTATAATATGGTTTGTATCAATATATAGTTCATATAGTATTAATTTGTGTATATAAATTTGTCAGCAAAGTAAAAATAAAAGAAAATTTAATATTCTTCTATTAATAAAAATTATTTGATTATTGTTTAATATATATGTTGCAAGCAGTAGTGCTTATAATTGTGAGTACAATTTTCTTTATTATTATTTTTTTCTTCCAATCATCCCTAACTGTAATATTGAACTTTATTAAAAAATGACAAAAAAAATGTTTGGATTAAAAAAATTAAAATTATATTAAAAACAACAAGCTTATAATATAAAAAA
This sequence comes from Acutogordius australiensis, assembly GCA_030555515.1. NCBI lineage: Eukaryota > Metazoa > Nematomorpha > Gordioida > Gordea > Gordiidae > Acutogordius > Acutogordius australiensis. Next base: position 5,803 of record JAUIRJ010000246.1, on the reverse strand, counting down.
AAATTTTGGTCGATTTTGCAGATAATGTTTTTGTTATAATTTAACTTATGCTGTCTATGACAATATAACACGGTATATAGAAAGAGAATGAATAGTTTTTTCTTATATTTTTGTTAACCTGTTTAGATTATGTAAGACGTTAAAGCAATTAACGTCACGTGTTGTTTATAATTCTTCAAAAAAGTCAACGCGAGATTTCATAGTACCCACTCGAACCTAATATATTAATTAATAAAAGTAAACAGCATCGGGTTAAAAATAAATCAAGACATTTCGCTTGGTAGATACCCACCCAGGCAGGGCTTCGGCCTGATATTACAATTAAAACCCGAAAATTTTTAGTGGATTGTAATAATAGCTATTATTACACAGGTCAACAAACATCAAGGTCAGAAAAAATAAGTTTATGAAAACATTAAAGCATACATTCCCATGATGGCGTTATCTCATATGTATATTCCGTTTTTTGCATTTTTTTCTGCCTTCGTTAGATCCGTCCATATCGAAAAAAACTTTGAATTGACAGATTTTTCGACCTCGAGAATACCCTAAGAAAGAATTCAAGAATCTTTTTTTTTCATATAAAAATCACTTGTAACTTACATTTATCATCTCAATTAAGGAGAAACAAAATATTTTAGTATATCAAGCCCTTATTTCAGCATTTAGATAATACAAAATATTTTGCGTCCAAACTTTAATACGACACGATATATTATAGGTTTTCATTAGAAATATTATTTGTAGAAGCTGTTGTAAATATGCAAAAAAACTCAAATTTTTGTTTTTAAATCTTTTTGTTTTGACATTTTCTCTAAAATTTACAATGTTTATAGCTGACTTATTAAGTTTGTTAAACGAATTTGAAAATCCGTAAGGTGGTAGGATTGATCTCTGTATACAGCTCATAAATTTACCAGTGTTATACAACTTATAAACTATTACACAGATTAACAAATTTTTTATGAGCTAACTTTAGAGACCAGACCTGCCATCTTAGGTATTTACAAATCCGTTTACCGTTTTTCTATTCAAATTTTGTAAGTCAGCTATCGACATTGACTCTTTTTGAAAAAGTTATAAAAAAAAGAAAGATTCAAAAAAAAATTTAAAAATAAATAAATAATAAATTTAACAGCTAAACTTCAAACTTAATAATATTTTTATATAAACCGATAATATATCGTGTCCTATTTAGGGGTGCCATAGTTTCTATATACTATTTAAGCTTGATATACTTAAAAAATATTTCTCAATATTGGGGATAAAAAATATAATTAACAAGTAATTTCAATATAAAAAAAATTTAAATTTTTTCTTTTAAGGGTTTTTTGAGGTCGCAAAATTAATTATTTTCAAATTTGGCCACTTTTTTGGCATTCACTTTGAGACACACTCATTCATGGTTGCCCAAAAAACTTAAATATTAAATTTAACTTTTGAATTTAACCCCTGATAAAAGAAATTTAATTTTTAATAAAAAAAAAATCAAAAATTCAGCTTACGCATAAATATTTTATTAATTAATTAAATATGAAAATTTTATTATCAATTTTTAAATCACGGGGAATATTTTCCATTTTATTTGATCATTGATTTGTGAGGAAATATTAAAATGTGCAGGTTATTTTCAGGGCTGGGAAAAAAAACTAAATGGGCTTTTTTTTAACAAGTTTTTGGGTTTTTTTTTCCAAATGCCCACAAACTCGTGGGCATGGCAAAAGAAAAGCCCCTTTTCTTGCTTAAAGAAAAGGGGCATGTATAAAAAAAGCCCCTTTTCTTAAAAAAAAACTCCTAGGAGCTTTAAGAAAAAATAACCCACCCATCAAAATTTTTTGAAATTATTATAGAAAACATAAAATGGGTTTTTTGGGGCTCTTTTTAAGAGCCACTTTTTGTGGGGTTTTTTTTGCCCCTTTTCTTAGTAAGGGATTTTTTTGAATTCTTATTTTGGCCCTTTATTTTTGCCCCCCTTTCTTTTTTTATGTTTTAGGGGAAAAAATGAGCCAAAGTTTTTTGGCTCATTGTTTTCCCAGCCCTGGTTATTTTTAAGTTATTAAATTAAAAAAACTTTAAGAGACAAACCTATTTTTTTGTCTCGTTAATCTCTAAATTATTTTTTTTCTGGCATTGCGCACTGACCCCTCTAATTACTGGTGTATTCGATGATCCCAATCCCAGTTTATTTATAGCCTAGCTTTGGGATCAAACGAACAAATTTTTCCACCCCCTTACCAAAAAAATAAAATAAGGGTAACAAAACTGGTATTTTTAAGGAAGATATACTCTTTTACCAAAAATTTATCAATTATTTTTTTTTGTGTATGGGGTTAGAAAAAGGTAGGAAAGACTAATTAAATTTGAGGTAAGCCCATTAAAACAAGCCCAGATTTAAGAGCAGAGAAACTGCAAAATTTTCTATAAAAATGTTTTTTCGCTTACAAATTTTTTTAAGGTCAGGCAAAGTCAGCACAATTATCTTAAATTATAAAAATAAGCCATTAAAAAATTTTAAATAAGGGCGCGTTCAAACTCATTTCATTTTTTTGCAAAAATTTTAAAATTACACATTATTAAACGCTTTTTTACAAAAAGTCGCCAATTTTTGTTATTAGCATTTATATAGTTTTATTTAAAAAAAAAATTTTTAAAAAATTTAAAAAAAAATATGTCAAAAAATTCGAAATTTTTAAAATTTTTCAAAAAAATGAAACAAGTCTAAACGCGCCCTAAAAAAATTTAGTTTGAAATTATTCTGAAAAAAGTATTTTCCTATCTTAAATATAATCATCTTGCTTATATAAAATAATTTAACTTTTATGAAAACACATTATATGAGTACTAGTTTATACTTATTAAATATTTAAAATTTAGGTATATTAAACTAAAACTTAAAATAGCTTTTTTCTCCAATCAGCCAAATAATTTCTTTCGCAATTTTCAAAAATAACCTTTTTTTACAAATATGCAGACACCATGGTTGCAAAAATTTCGTGGTGACATATAATTTATTTTGACGGACACATAACAAAAATCTGTGATATACAATAATTCAATGAATTCAATTAAATTTACCATGCCCTAATTTGACTTTATTTTTAAATTTTAAGAATTTAAATTACTTAGTTAAATCCTAATTTTACAACAACTAGAAATAATACCGTACTTTTTTCAATTCTTGAGAAATACATGTTTTTTACCTTATTTTTCATTTAAGAATAAACCGTAACTACACTTCAGTCGGTCGCTAAATAATCAAAAGCCTAGTTAAAAAAGTTCGGGTTTATGGAAATTAAACTGAATAATGTGTATATGTTGAAATATATCATCTTTTATATTAAGATTTAATAAAAAGGTTTTAATTTTGTTTAGATAAACTTTAATTTGTTTATTACAAATATTGAGCTTGGAAGAGGATTTAATGTGAATTTTACCTATCAATAATTGTGAAAAGTAAATATTAACCTTTTTTAGGGTCGAATATTTGTTTTCACCGCGGCTTTGTGCGTCTGCGTGAATTTTATCAAGTTGGCTCTCTTTATCAGCCACCTTTAGTGTTTCAAAATCTTTGCGCAAATCGTAGAGTTGATTTCGTAAAGTTTTACACTTTTCTACGTATTCCGTCCTTCAAATGATAAAGTACATAATTAGGATGGGCATAAACCGATGGCATGTGAAACTTATAAAACTATGCAAAATAGAATTCTGAAGAAATGAAATCTTGTACTAACAATTTAGGCTGCATTACAAGGGAAACTCCTATTAATTGCTCTAAGCGCACGAAAAAATTGCTCTGCGCGCACAATATTAACACGCATTAATTATATACTATACAGGCAACTAAAAAATGCTCTGTGCGCACAAAATAATTATCTAAATCAGAGGTTACGAACTCGAGGAGCTCAAGCTCACAAGAAAGAAAAAAAGACATGGAGTGAGCTCACTTAATTTAACAAAAAAAAACAAAAAGAGTTAGCTCTCACGTTAAACAAAACAAATAACAAGCGAGTGAGCTCGCCTGAGTTCAATTGTGCACACTCTAAAATATGAAAGTGATTGAGATAAATGGTCGTTATTTTTCAATTCAGATGCCTCTCAGAGGCTAAATTTTCATTGAGAGGACCTTTTTTGTTTAAGCTCGAGGCTCATTGACATTTTGACCGATGATAATGCTTTTAAACGAGAAATAATTAATAAATGATTTTTATGCATTCGTGTAAATAATTTATATGTTTTATGAATAATAAAAATATTGTTTGAATTTTGTTGATCGTTGTCTTAATTATTTCAAGAAATCTTGTTAATTTATAAGGATATTGAAAATAGGATAACGGATAATTATTAAATCACAGTCATTCCGATTGAATAATGTAAAAAACAAATAAAAAACAAATTGGAAACTTAATCCCTTTGTCATAATTATAACTAAAAAGCGAATGGAATGTTGTATTACATGTCCGACAAAAACATGTTCTCAAACCAATCTTATGGCTGTATTCCAACTAACCTTATTCCTTTATGACATTCACCATTTGCGTAGGATCTTGCATTGTGCCAAATTTTATTGCTATTAAGTTACTAATAGAATACAGAGTGTAGAAGTAATCTTTATTGTAGGATAATAAATTTGTCAATTTTGATCCTTATTACCAACTAAAAATTGGAATATAAAAAATCGGCTCGACCCGAAATTCTTATTTTACCTAAGGCCCATTATAAATTTAAGCTTAAACATTTTATGGGTGGGCCGGGGGTATATTTGGGTGTCGATTTTGATTAAAGTCATTAAAAGTTATAATCTTTGAGTGAAAGTTCACAATTAAAATTTAAAGTTGGCCGCATAACGGCCCGTAATTTTAAAAATCAGCTAACTGACCAGGCTAATATTTTATCGGGCTAGGCAAAATAAACCATATAGGGTTTAAAATACCGCTGGGCTGAGCAGGACAAAATAAACTCAGACCAATGGCTAAAAACATGTGAATAGTCATATTAGCCGACCCCCCCCCCCCCCCCCTATAAAAAAATTAGAGACATTTCTTTCTCACTTAGAAAATTTACTGAAAACACATGCAAAATCGTCACTTGCCTAATAATATTAATAAAATTGGCTTGTTTATTTAAAAATTGATTTCATTCGCACTAAGAAAATTCATTGGGAACACCTGTAAAATCTTCAAATGAGCCTAACTGACCCAATTATTCGCTTAATTAAACCGCCAACGTTAGGGTGAAAAATTTGTAACGCGAATGCTACAGTGGGGTCCATATGGACCCCAATTTTATACCTCGTCAACTTCAAGAGTTTCAAAGCTATGAATTCAATTTTTTTATTGATTTAAAGAAAAATACGTGATCTTCTTACACAGGTCAACAAATTTTTGCATAAGCTAACTACAGAGATTAACCTATCTTAGATATTTTCAAATCCGTTTACCGTTTTTTCTAATCAAACTTATTAAGTCAGCTATAAACATTGAAAAATTTAGAAAAAAATGTCAAAAAAATTAAAAAAGATTCAAAAGTAAAAAATTAATTTTTTAATATTCATAACAGCTTAACTGTTAAATTCAAACTTCAAATAATATTTATATTAAAAACCGATAATATATCGTGTCGTATTTAAGTTTGGATGCGTAATATTCTGTATTACATAGGTCAACAAATATCAATGTCAGGAAGGTGAATTTTATGAAAACATAAAAGAATGCATCCCCATGATGGCCTAATCTCATATATATTTTTCGTTTTTCTTAGTTTCTTCCTACTTTGGCTCCTTAGATCCGTCTATAACGAATAATGG